>JAHHZJ010000674.1:0-106984 GCA_021437245.1 Aegilops speltoides | reverse complement strand
GAGACACCTGTAGTACTCCTTTATAATCACCCGTTACGTTGTGACGTTTGGTAGCACCAAAGTGTTCCTCCGTAAACGGAGTTGCATAATCTCATAGTTACGGGAACATGTATATGTCATGGATAAAAGCAGAGCAACATACTAAACGATCGTGTGCTAAGCTAATGGAATGGGTCATGTCAATCGATCATTCTACTAATGATGTGACCTTGTTAATCAAATAACAACTCCTTGTTCATGGTTAGGAAACATAACCATCTTTGATTAACAAGCTAGTCTAGTAGAGGCATACTAGTGACATCTTGTTTGTCTATGCATTCACACATGTATCATGTTTCCGTTAATACAATTCTAGCATGAATGATAAACATTTATCATGAAATAAGGAAATAAATAATAACTTTATTATTGCCTCTAGGGCATATTTCCTTCATCCTCCCACTTGCACTAGAGTCAATAATCTAGATTACATAGTAATGATTCTAACACCCATGGAGTCTTGGTGCTGATCATGTTTTGCTCGTGGAAGAGGCTTAGTCAACGGTTCGCAACATTCAGATCCGTATGTATCTTGCAAATCTCTATGTCTCCCACCGGACTAAGTCCGGATGGAATTGAAGCGTCTCTTGATGTGCTTGGTCCTCTTGTGAAATCTGGATTCCTTCGCTAAGGCAATTGCTCCAAATTGTCACGAAGATTTTCATTGGACCCGATGCACTAGGTATGACACCTAGATCGGATATGAACTCCTTCATCCGCACTCCTTCATTAGCTGCTTCCGGCTGCTATGTACTCCGCTTCACATGTAGATCCCGCCACGACGCTTTGTTTAGAACTGCACCAACCGACAGCTCCTCCGCTTAGTGTAAATACGTATCCGATCTGCGATTTAGAATCGTCCGGATCGTGTCAAAGCTTGCATCAACGTAACTGCCATTTATAGCTCTTTGTCACCTCCATATACGAGAAACATATCCTTAGTCCTTTTAAGGTATTTCAGATGTTCTTGACCGCTGTCCATGATCCACTCTGGATTACTTTGGTACCTCCTGCTAGGCTTATAGCAAGGCACACATCAGTCTGGTACACAAGATTGCATACATGATAGAGCCTATGGCTGAAGCATAGGAACATCTTTCATTTTCTCTCTATCTTCTGCGGTGGTCGGGCATTGAGTCTTACTCAATTTCACACCTTGTAACACGTGCAAGAACCCTTTCTTTGCTTGATCCATTTTGAACTTCTTCAAAATTTTGTCAAGGTATGTGCTTTGTGAAAGTCCAATTAAGCGCCTTGATCTATCTCTATAGATCTTAATGCCCAATATGTAAGCAGCTTCACCGAGGTCTTTCATTGAAAAACTCTTATTCAAGTATCCCTTTATGCTATCCAGAATTCTATATCATTTCCGATAAGCAATATGTCATCTACATATAATATCGTAAATGCTCTGAGCTCCCACTCACTTTCTTGTAAATACAAGCTTCTCCAAATGTCTCAGATGAACCCAAATGCTTTGATCACACTATCAAAGCGCTTATTCCAACTCCGAGATGCTTGCACCAGTCCATAAATGGATCATTGGAGCTTGCACACTTTGTTAGCTCCTTTGGATCGATAAAACCTTCGGTTGCATCATATACAACTCTTCTTCCGTAAATCCATTCAGAATGCGTCTTTACATCCATTTGCCAAATTTCATAATCATAAAATGCGGCAATCGCTAACATGATTCGGACAGACTTAAGCATCGCTACGGGTGAGAAGGTCTCATCGTAGTCAATCCCTTGAACTTGTCGAAACCCTTTGCATAAGTCGAGCTTTGTAGACGATAATATTACCGTCGGCGTCGGTCTTCTTCTTGAAGATCCACTTGTTTTCTATTGCTTGCCTACCCTCGGGCAAGTCAACCAAAGTCCATACTTTGTTTTCATACATGGATCCCATCTCGATTTCATGGCCTCAAGCCATTTTATGAATCTGGGCTCACCATCGCTTCTTCATAGTTTGTAGGTTCATCATGATCTAGTAGCATGATTTCCGAACAGGATTACCGTACAACTCAGTGCGGATCTTACTCGTTGATCTACGAGGTTCTCAGAGCAACTTGATCTCAAGTTTCATGATCAACATCATCAACTTCCTCACTACTTGGTGTAGGTGTCTCAAAAACCGGTTTCTGCGACAAACTACTTTCAAGTAAGGGAGAAGGTACAATTACCTCATCAAGTTCTACTTTCCTCCCACTCACTTCTTTCGAGAGAAACTCCTTCTCTAGAAAGGATCCATTCTTAGCAACGAATGTCTTGCCTTCGGATCTGTGATAGAAGGTGTACCCAACTGTCTCCTTTGGGTATCCTATGAAGACACATTCGATTTGGGTTCGAGCTTATCAGTTGAAGCTTTTTCACATAAGCATCGCATCCCCAAACTTTAAAAACGACAACTTTGGTTTCTTGCTAAACCACAGTTCATAAGGTGTCGTCTCAACGGATTTCGACGGTGTTCTATTCAGGTGAATGCGGCCATCTCTAGAGCATAACCCCAAAACGATAGCGGTAAATCAGAAGAGACATCATAGATCGTACCATATCTAGTAAAGTACGACACGACGCTCGACACACCATTACGCTGTGGTGTTCCGGTATGGCGTAAGTTGCTAAACTATTCCACATTGTTTCAAATGTAGACCAAACTCAGAACTCAAATATTCTCCTCCACGATCGATCGTAGAAATTTAATTTTCTTGTTACGATGATTTTCAACTTCACTCAAATTCTTTGAACTTTTCAAATGTTTCAGACTTATGTTTCATTAAGTAGATATACCCATATCTCGCTTAAGTCATCTGTGAAGGTGAGAAAATAATGATATCCGCCACGAGCCTCAACATTCATCGGACCACATACATCTCAGTATGTATGATTTCCAACAAATCTGTTGCTCTCTCCATAGTACCGAGAACGGGTTCTAGTCATCTTGCCCATGAGGCATGGTTCGCAAGTGCCAAGTGATTCATAATCAAGTGACTCCAAAAGCCCATCAGTATGGAGTTTCTTCATGCGCTTTACACCGATATGACCTAAACGGCAAGTACCACAAATAAGTTGCACTATCATTATCAACTCTGCATCTTTTGGTTTCAACATTATGAATATGTTTATCACTACTATCGAGATTCATCAAAAATAGACCACTCTTCAAGGGTGCATGACCATAAAAGATATTACTCATATAAATAGAACAACCATTATTCTCTGATTTAAATGAATAACCGCCTCGCATCAAACAAGATCCAGATATAATGTTCATGCTCAACGCAGCACCAAATAACAATTATTTAGGTCTAAAACTAATCCGAAGGTAGATGTAGAGGTAGCGTGCCGACCGCGATCACATCGACTTTGGAACCATTTCCCACGCGCGATCGTCACCTCGCCCTTTGCGGTGTTCGCAATCCGTAGTCCCTGCTTCGAGTTGCAAATATTAGCAATGTAACCAAGATCAAATACCAGTGCTCATGCGAGCTCTAGTAAGGTACACATCAATAACATGTATATCACATATACCTTTGTTCACCTTGCCATCCTTCTTATCCGCCAAATACTTGGGGCAGTTCCGCTTCCAAAGGACTACCGCTTGCGGAGAAGCACTTTCGGCCAGTGCTTAGGTCCGGACTTGGGTTTCTTCTCCCGAGCAGAACTTGCTTGCTGTTCTTCTTGAAGTTCCTTCTTCTTCCCTTTGCCTTTCTTCTTGAAACTAGTGGTCTTATTGACCATCAACACTTGATGCTCCTTCTGATTTCTACCTCCGCAGCCTTTAGCATTGCGAAGAGCTCGGTATAGTCTTTACTAACCCTTGCATATTATAGTTCATCACGAAGCCTTTGTAGCTTGGTGGCGGTGATTGAAGAATTCATCAATGACACAATCATCCGGAAGATTAACTCCCAATTGTGTCAAGTGATTGTAGTACCCGCACATTCCGAGTATGTGCTCACTAATGTAACTATTCTCCTCCATCTTGCAGCTATAGAACTTATTGGAGACTTCATATCTCTCAATCCGGGCATTCTATTGGAATATTAACTTCAACTCTGGAACATCTCATATGCTCCATGACGCTCAAAACGCCGTTGAAGTCCCGGTTCTAAGCCGTAAAGCATGGCACATCGAACTATAGAGTAGTCATCACTTTGCTCGCCAGACGCTCACAACATCCGGTGTTGCTCCAAGAAGAGGCTCGCACCCAGCGGTGCATCCAGACGTAGCTCTTACGTGCAGCAATGAGGATAATCCTCAAGTTACGGACCCGATCCGTAATTGCTACCATCATCTTTCAACTTTGCTTTCTCAAGGAACGCATTAAAATTCAACGGAACAACAAAGACGAGCCATCTATCTACAATCAAACATAAACAAGCAAGATACTATCAGTACTAAGTTCATGATAAATTTAAGTTCAATTAATCATATTACTTAAGAACTCCCACTTAGACAGACATCTCTCTAGTCATCTAAGTGATCACGTGATCCAAATCAACTAAACCATAACCGATCATCACGTGAAATGGAGTAGTTTTCAATGGTGAACATCTTATGTTGATCATATCTACTATATGATTCACGCCGACCTTTCGGTCTCCGTGTTCCGAGGCCATATCTGCATATGCTAGGCTCGTCAAGTATAACCCGAGTATTCTGCGTGTGCAAAACTGGCTTGCACCCATTGTAGATGGACGTAGAGCTTATCACACCCGATCATCACGTGGTGTCTGGGCACGACGAACTTTGGCAACGGTGCATACTCGGGGAGAACACTTCTTGATAATTTAGTGAGAGATCATCTTATAATGCTACCGTCAATCAAAGCAAGATAAGATGCATAAAAGATAAACATCACATGCAAATAAGTGATATGATATGGTCATCATCATCTTGTGCTTCGTGATCTCCATCTCTGCAGCACCACCATGATCACCATCGTCACCGGCGCGACACCTTGATCTCCATCGTAGCATCGTTGTCGTCTCACCAAACTTATGCTTCTACGACTATCGCTACCGCTTAGTGATAAAGTAAAGCATTACAGGGCGATTGCATTGCATACAATAAAGCGACAACCATATGGCTCTGCCGATTGCCGATAACTTCGTTACAAAACATGATCATCTCATACAATAAAATATAGCATCACGCCTTGACCATATCACATCACAACATGCCCTGCAAAAACAAGTTAGACGTCCTCTACTTTGTTGTTGCAAATTTTACGTGGCTGCTACGGGCTTAAGCAAGAACCAGTCTCACCTCGCATCAAAACCACAACGATATTTCGTCAAATAGACTCCGCTTAACCTTCTCAAGGACCGGCGAGCCACACTCGGTTCAACTAAAGTGAGAGAGACAGACACCCGCCAATCACCTTTAAGCAACGAGTGCTCGTGGCGGTGAAACCAGTCTCGCGTAAGCGTCTGGCGTAATGTCGGTCCGGCCGCTTCATCTCACAATACCGCTGAACCAAAGTATGACATGCTGGTAGGTAGTATGACTTGTATCGCCCACAACTCACTTGTGTTCTACTCGTGCAAAACATCAAACCATAGAAAAACCTAGGCTCGGATGCCATCGTTGGGGAACGAGTAATTTCAAAAATTCCTACGCACACGCAAGATCATGGTGATGTATAGCAACGAGAGGGAGAGTGTTGTCTACGCACCCTCGTAGACCCGGCGGAAGCGATCACAACGTAGAGGAAGTAGTCGACGCTCTCCTCACGATCCGACCGATCCGGCGCCAGCATTCGGCGCCCGAGTTCTTGACACACGTACAGCTCGATGACGCCCTCGACTCGATCCAGCCGAGTGTCGAGGGAGAGTTCCACAAGACGACAGCGTGGTGACGATCTTGATGTTCTATCGGCAGAGCTTCGCCTAAGCTTCGCGATGATATGACCGAGGTGGAATATGGTGGAGGGGGGCACCGCACACGGCTAAGGAACGATCCGTAGATCAAACTTGTGTGTTCTAGGGTGCCCCCCTGCCCCCGTATATAAAGGAGGGAGGGGGGAGGTGCGGCCGGCCCAAGGGAAGCGCGCCGGAGGAGTCCTACTCCCACCGGGAGTAGGACTCCCCCCCTTTCCTAGTTGGAGTAGGATTGGGGGAGGGGGAAGAGAGAGGGGCGCCGCCCCCCTCTCCTTGTCCTATTCGGACTAGGGGGGAGGGGCGCGCGGCCACCCCTGGCCGGCCCTTCCTCTTCTCCCTCGAGGCCCACTAAGGCCCAATAGCCTCCGGAGGGTTCCGTAACCCCGGTTTTCCCAGAAAATCCCGATTTCACCCGAACCATTCCAACTCCAAATATAGGCTTCCAATATATCAATCTTTATGTCTCGACCATTTCGAGACTCCTCGTCATGTCCGTGATCACATCCGGACTCAACTTCTTCGTACATCAAAATACATAAACTCATAATAACCGCCATCGAAACCTTAAGTGTGCGGACCCTACGGTTCGAGAACAATATAGACATGACCTAGAACTATTCTCGGTCAATAACCAATAGCGGACCTGGATGCCCATATTGGCTCCTACATATTCTACGAAGATCTTTATCGGTCGACCACATAACAACATACGTTGTTCCTTTGTCATCGGTATGTTACTTGCCCGAGATTCGATCGTCGGTATCCAATACCTAGTTCAATCTCGTTACGCAAGTCTCTTTACTCGTTCCGTAATACATCATCTTGCAACTAACTCATTAGTTGTAATGCTTGCAAGGCTTAAGTGATGTGCATTACCGAGAGGGCCCAGAGATACCTCTCCGACAATCGGAGTGACAAAACCTAATCTCGAAATACGCCAACCCAACATCGCCTTTGGAGACACCTGTAGTACTCCTTTATAATCACCCGCTTATGTTGTGACGCTTGGTAGCACCCAAAGTGTTCCTCCGTAAACGGAGTTGCATAATCTCATAGTTACGTGAACATGTATATGTCATGGATAAAAGCAGAGCAACATACTAAACGATCGTGTGCTAAGCTAATGGAATGGGTCATGTCAATCGATCATTCTACTAATGATGTGACCTTGTTAATCAAATAACAACTCCTTGTTCATGGTTAGGAAACATAACCATCTTTGATTAACAAGCTAGTCTAGTAGAGGCATACTAGTGACATCTTGTTTGTCTATGCATTCACACATGTATCATGTTTCCGGTTAATACAATTCTAGCATGAATGATAAACATTTATCATGAAATAAGGAAATAAATAATAACTTTATTATTGCCTCTAGGGCATATTTCCTTCAATTGCTACCATCATCTTTCAACTTTGCTTTCTCAAGGAATGCATTAAAATTCAACGGAACAACAGCACGAGCCATCTATCTACAAACAAACATAGACAAGCAAGATACTATCAGGTACTAAGTTCATGATAAATTTAAGTTCAATTAATCATATTACTTAAGAACTCCCACTTAGACAGACATCTCTCTAGTCATCTAAGTGATCACGTGATCCAAATCAACTAAACCATAACCGATCATCACGTGAGATGGAGTAGTTTTCAATGGTGAACATCATTATGTTGATCATATCTACTATATGATTCACGCCGACCTTTCGGTCTCCGTGTTCCGAGGCCATATCTGCATATGCTAGGCTCGCAAGTTTAACTCGAGTATTCTCAAGGTGCAAAACTGGCTTGCACCCATTGTAGATGGACGAGAGCTTATCACACCCGATCATCACGTGGTGTCTCGAAGACGATTTAACTTTGGCAACGTGCATACTGTGGAGAACACTTCTTGATAATTTAGTGAGAGATCATCTTAAAATGCTACCGCCAATCAAAGCAAGATAAGATGCATAAAGGATAAACATCACATGCAATCAATATAAGTGATATGATATGGCCATCATCATCTTGTGCTTGTGATTCCATTTTCAAGCACCGTCGTGATCACCATCGTCACCGCGCGACACCTTGATCTCCATCGTAGCATCGTTGTCGCTTCGCCATCTATTGCTCCTACGACTATCGCCATCGCTAGTGATAAAGTAAAGCAATTACAGTATGCTTGCATTTCATACAATAAAGCGACAACCATATGGCTCCGCCATTGCCGATAACTTCGTTACAAAACATGATCATCTCATACAATAAAATATAGCATCACGCCTTGACCATATCACATCACAACATGCCCTGCAAAAACAAGTTAGACGCCCTCTACTTTGTTGTTGCAAATTTTACGTGGCTGCTACGGGCTTAGCAAGAACCGTTTTACCTACGCATCAAAACCACAACGATAGTTTGTCAAATAGACTCCGTTTAACCTTCACAAGGATCGGGCGTAGCCACACTCGATTCAGCTAAAGTGAGAGAGACAGACACCCGCCAATCACCTTTAAGCACGAGTGCTCGTACGGTGAAACCAGTCTCGCGAAGCGTCTGGCGTAATGTCGGTCCGGCCGCTTCATCTCACAATACCGCTGAACCAAAGTATGACATGCTTTGGTAGGCAAGATGACTTATATCGTCCACAACTCACTTGTGTTCTACTCGTGCATATAACATCAACGCATAAAACCTAGGCTCGGATGCCACCGCTGGGGAATGTAGTAATTTCAAAAAAATCCTACGCACACGCAAGATCATGGTGATGATATAGCAACGAGGGGGAGAGTGTTCGCCCACGCACTCGTGAGACCGTAAGCGGAAGCGTTAGCACAACGCGTTGATGTAGTCGTCGCCTTCACGATCCGACCGATCCAAGCACCGAACGTCACGGGCCTCCGAAGTTCAAAGACACGCTCACTCGATAACGCCCCTCGAACTCCGATCCAGCCGAGTGTCGAGGAGAGTTCCACAAGACGACGGCGTGGTGACGATCTTGATGTTCTACCGACGCAGGGCTTCGCCTAAGCTTCGCGACGATATGACCGAGGTGGAATATGGTGGAAGGGGGCACCGCACACGGCTGTGGAACGATCCGTAGATCAACTTGTGTGTCTATGGGGTGCCCCCTGCCCCCATATATAAAGGAGGGAGGGGGGAGGCCGGCCGGCCCCTTGGGGCGCGCCAAGGGAGGAGGAATCCTCCTCCTAGTAGGAGTAGGATTCCCCCTTTCCTACTCCTACTAGGAGGGCGAAGGAAGGAGGAAAGGGGGGAAGGAAAGGGGGGCGCCGCCCCCCCTCCTAGTCCAATTCGGACTAGAGGAAGAGGGGGCACGCGGCCCACCCTGGCCGCCCCTCTTTCTTCCCACCTAGGCCCATGTGGCCCATTAACTCTCCCGGGGTTCTGTAACCCCCAAGACTCGGTTTTCTCCAAAACTTCCTAACCTTTCCTGTCTGAATATAGTCGCCCAATATATCAATCTTTATGTCTCGACCATTCCGAGACTCCTCGTCATGTCCGTGATCACATCCGGACTCCAAAAAACTTCGTACATCAAAACTTATAAACTCATAATAAAACCACATCGAAACGTTATGTACGGACCCTACGGGTTCGAGAACTATGTAGTCATGACCTAAAACCATTCTAGGTCATTAACCAATAGCGGACCTCGATGCCCATATTGGTTCCTACATATTCTATGAAGATCTTTATCGGTCAAACCGCATAACAACATACTTTGTTCCTTTGTCATCGGTATGTTACTTGCCTCGAGATTTGATAGTCGGTATCCAATACCTAGTTCAATCTCGCTACGCAAGTCTTTTTACTCGTCCGAATACGCCATCTCATAACTAACTCATTAGTTACATGCTTGCAAGGCTTTATGTGATGAGTGTTACCGAGAGGGCCTAGAGATACCTCTCCGACAATCAAGTGACAAATCCTAATCTCGAATTATGCCAACTCAACATGAACCTTCTAAACACCGTAGAGCACCTTTATAATCACCCAGATTGCGTTGTGACGCTTGGTAGCACACAAAGTGTTCTTCCAAAGAACGGAGTTGCACAATCTCATAGTTGCGTGAACTTTGTATAAGTCATGAAGAAAGCAATAGCAGTATACTAAAAAATCAAGTGCTAGGCTAACAGAATGGGTCATGTCAATCAGATCATTCTTCTAATGATGTGATCCCACTAATCAAATGACAACACATGTCTATGGTCAGGAAACATAACCTTCTTTGATTAATGAGCTAGTCAAGTAGAGGCATACTAGTGACTATAGTTTTGTCTATGTATTCACACATGTATCATGTTTCCGGTTAATACAATTCTAGCATGAATAATAAACATTTATCATGATATGAGGAAATAAATAATAACTTTATTATTGCCTCTAGGGCATATTTCCTTCAGATTTGATTCCCCATCGCTATTGAGGATGCTTCGTCCGCTGTTGTCGTTCCAGAGAGAGGGGGCGCCTTTCCAGAGCACTCAAGCCCCCCACCCTCCACCAGCCCACGTCGTCCTCCATGTAGCAGAGGCAGCGTCCTTCACAAGCTCGACCACCACAACCGAAACCCCTTTTCCCCGATCCCCGCTACGCCCCCACAACACGTAACAGGTGAAAGGCCCTGGAGCGGCGGCGTCCCCACGGGCCACAGGCAGTCGGGCCTAGATTCGAGCACCAGGAAGACGGTGGTGTCCCGACCCTCGAGCTCGATTCAAGCGGCAGCGTCGGCGGCGTCCCCTACTCCCCTGGAGCGTCTGCTCAAGACCCAGCTTCCACGAACCGCCTTTCATTTGTTTTTTTAGTTTTCATACATTTCTTTTTTCACCGATCCAGTTTCCACACATTTCAAGCCGTGAATCTGGCACCAAAGTCTCGTACTCGCCAGCCGAAAGATCATCACACCTAAGGCTGACGTGGGGGGTCCATCACGTAAAAGTAGCCCCCAAGCGCTCAGGGCTCTCTAATTCGTGGGAGCTTAGAAATTGGATGGCATTGCGAACTAAACAGATCAGAATGGCGCAGCGGAAGCGTGGTGGGCCCATAACCCACAGGTCCCAGGATCGAAACCTGGCTCTGATATTTTTTTTCTTGATTTTTCATTTATCCATTTACTTTTTTGCCCTACAAGTCTGCATCATCGGGATTTTTCTCTGAAAAAAAATTAGAAGCTCTGTGGTTCTCGTGAAGCATCTGCATCGTGTCCACAGTGCCTCCACCAGCTGCATCGGAAACATTCATCTCACCACCAGTCACGGTCCGGACTTGTCAGTCACATCCGGGCCGCTCGCCGCCGGCCAGGCCCACCGGTCCTGCCTCCTCCACGGAGCTGCGCTGCTCCTCCCGCACTTTCCACTCGGGCGCCGGGGTCTCCTATTCGTCGCCGCTGCTGAGCGCGGTCGGCATTGATTGCAACCCGCGGCGGCGGCGGCGACCGGTTCTCCCGAGAGGCTGGTTGGTGCGCTCGCGCGCCGAGCCCGGTGCGCCTCGTCAGGGGAAGCACGGACGGTGTCAGCCTCTCCAGAGGGTGAGATCCGCGCACTGCGCGCCGACCTCCGCTGGAGACGGCCAGCAATGCCAACCGCCCGCCTGTCCTCCATCTTCACCTCCTCCTTCAAGGCTCCTTCACGAGAGCGCCGAGCTCCCCTCGCCGCCTTGGCTGCTGCCACGGAGCGTGTGCGCGCCGGAACGCTAAGCCAGGAGGACGCGCACCACCTGTTCGACGAATTGCTGAGCCAAGCCGCCACCGTCCCAGTACGCGGGCTCAACAACTTTCTTGCTGCGCTAGCTCGTGCACCGCCCTCAGGTGCCTGCGGCGATGGCCCCACCCTTGCCGTCACCCTCTTCAACCGGATGTTCCGAGGCGCTGGTGCACGGGTGGTGTCGCCCACGCTATGTACCTATTCCATCCTCATGGACTGCTGCTGCCGCGCAGGCCGCCCGGACTTGGTGGTTGCCTTCTTCGGCCGCCTCCTCAGGTTGGGGCTGCGCTTTGAGGAGGTCATCTCCTTCAACAACCTCCTCAAGGGGCTTTGCCAGGCCAAGCGCTCAAATGAGGCTTTAGATCTGCTGCTCCACCGGATGCCCGAACTGGACTGTGCGCCTGATGTCTTCTCGTTCAACATAGTAATCAACGGCTGCTTTAAAGAAGGTGAAGTAGACAAAGCATGCAATCTCTTCCATGAGATGCCCCAACTGGGAGTTCAACCTGATGTGGTGACCTACAACTCAATTATTGACGCACTAAGAAAGTCCGGAGCAATGGACAAGGCAGAAGTGCTCCTTCGGCAAATGGTTGATCAAGGAATTGAACCCAATATCAGGACATATAGCTGCCTGATCCATGGATATTCTACTTTTGGTCAGTGGAAGGAGGCACTTAGGGTATTCAAAGAAATGGCAAGTCTTGGTGTTGTACCAGACGTTGTCACGTTGAGCTCATTAATCGATTCCCTTTCCAAGCACAGAAGGACAAAGCAAGCTAGAGAAATTTTTGACTCTATGGCTGCAAAGGGCCTGAAACCTAATATCGTCTCCTACTCTACTATGCTTAATGGGTATGTCAAAGAAGGATCCCTTGAGGATATGACTGATCTCTTCAATTCGATGGTACGGAATGGTATTGTACCTAACCACCATATTTTCAACATACTGATCAATGCATATGCTAAACGTGGACTGATGGATGAGGCTATGCACATGTTCGAAGTAATGAGGCAACAAGGAGTAAACCCGGATGTAGTTAGCTATCTAGTAGTAATGGATTCACTTTGCAAAATGGGTAGGATGGATGCTGCTCTGGACAAATTTAATCAGATGGTCAATCAAGGAGTTTCACCTAACAAAGCTGTTTACCAATGCCTGGTTCTGGGTTCTTGCTCTCATGGTGATTTTGTGAAAGCCAAGGAATTGATTTCTGAAGCAGTTAATAGAGGTCTGTGTTCTAACAGTGTGTTCTTCTATCCTGTAATAAACGACCTTTGCAAAGAAGGAAAGGTAAAGGAGGCACAGGATATGTTTGACTTCATCCTAGGTATTGGTCAGCGGCCTGATGTGATTATGTACACTTCACTGATGGATGGATATTGCCTTGTTGGCAAGGTGGAGAAAGCACTGAGTGTACTCGATGCTATGAAATCTGCTGGCCTTCAACCTGATGATGTTGTATATGCTACACTTCTTAACGGTTACTGTAAAATTGGAAGGATTGCCGATGGATTGAGCCTTTTCAGGGAAATGTCACTCAGCGGGGTTAAGCCCACGACTATTATATACAACATTATACTGGATGGGCTGTTTTGCTCTGGGAGAACAGGTTCTGCAAAGGAAAAATTCCATACGATGACTGAAAGTGGCATACCAGTAGGCGTTGACACATACAACATAGTTCTTAGTGGACTTTGTAGAAACAATTGCAGTGATGAAGCAATAGAACTGTTCAAGAAACTACGTGCAACGAACGTGAAGATTGATGTCATGACACTCAATATCATGATTTCTGCAATGTTTAAAACTAGGAGAATTGAAGAAGCTAAGGATTTGTTTGCTACTATATCAGCCATCGGATTGGTGCCTTCTGTTGTGACTTACAGTGTAATGATGACGAATTTCATAAAAGAAGGGCTGCTAGCAGAGGCTGATGATATGTTTTTAGCAATGGAGAAGGCTGGATGTGCTGCCAACTCCAGTTTGCTAAATCAAGTGGTCAGAGTGTTGCTGGAAAAAGGTGCAGCTGTACAGGCTGCAACTTATCTGGCTAAACTTGATGCAAAACAGCTGTCACTTGAAGGTTCAACGGTTTCGTTAATACTATCTCTCTTCTCAAGGAAAGGGAAATTAAGGGAGCATGTAAAATTGCTTCCGGTAAAGTACCAGCCTCCTGAGATGTTGGACTGACAATTGATACTTGGAACTTCCTACTGAAAAACAAGGTGGTATTCACTTATAGCTGACACAATGGCATAGCCCCCACCTGCCTTTTTGGGAAATGCAGATAATTCACCCATTCTGTTGTTGCCTGATGTTTGATGTCACGTTCTAAATTAAAATAACAAGCCTGAGTTCTGACGGTCATATGAGTGTCCCCGTTTTTGTGATGAAGAAGGCGTAAGTCTTAACTGGAAAGTTTGGGTAAGTCTTAACTGTGATATTTTTCAGTAATGCCTCTCTCAACAGTAGTTCTATTTCTTGGGGGGAAAGCGTTAATTGCGCTTGTATTCATGAGGCGCAGACTGGTAAAAAGAATTGAACTGTGTTGTCATCTAAAATCTACTCCTAGTTGCCAGCGGTAGTGCACTTTAGTTAGTAATCTGATGTTACTTCAGGGCTATTAAGCATGTTTTTTTGCTACTCCCAGGAACTGCTTGCTGACTGTAAAAATACATTGCAATCTCTCCAGTAGGAAATATTTACCTTGATTCACTGTCTATGTTATTTTCTCTGCTCTAGGATCAGTTTGTAGTACCGCCGTTGGGATTCTCATCCCAGAAACACTTACCATGGTGCATTCGATGGCGTTGTGCAATTATTCTGAAATCAAATTTTGGACAAACAATTCTGCAGTCTGGAGGTGACTGGCTGGCGCGACAAGCCGGAGGAGGCGGTCCTGCAACTGGTGAACGCAGAAGTTGCGACCGGTGATGGGTGGCGCGACAAGCCAAACGAGGCAATGCTGCAAATGGCGAACTCAGGAGCTTTTTTTTCAATTATTTTATAGAAAAGGAGGATCGCCCCCGGCATGGCGATGAGCTGCGACCCAGCAGGCGGTGGATGCAATGCAAGCCAGCAGCCGTCATCATCTCGTTTGGAGTCGTCTGTCATACACGTGCTGTTTGCAATCAAACGCTGAAATGAAGCAAGGAAACAATGTCCTCCTGCTCCTCTGGTTTTCTTCACCAGCTGTCGTACATGTGGCCTCACTGTCACCAGTCACCGGAAGAGCGTGAGGTGACACATAAGGTTCTCCAGTTTATTTGGGTTGCTGATAGTCACCACCCTCCTCACCTGCGATCTCTTCTTGGTCTCTCCAGCGGCACTGGCAGAGTAGGAGGAGCTGAAATCAAAGAAAGTCAAGCTTTGAGCCTGATGAGTGCGGAGTTAGAAGAGCAGGAAGGAAAATGAGATGCTTGCTCTGCTACGGCCGGCGGCGAGCAGGGGAAGGGGGAGGAGCTTCCTCGTCCACGATCACGCCGGCCGGCCGCGACATTTTCTGACATTGACTGACAGAAACAAAAAGCATGCTCCAAAAGAAGTTGAGAAACACCGGTCCAGGAAGTTGAAAAACAATTTTCCTAGAGAAGATATCTCGATTCAGTCAAGATTTATAACAAGAATCATATGAAATCTATAGCTAACATGCATTTTTTTTTGAAAGGGCTAACATGCATTGTTACAACAGTATATGTCTACAATGATCAAAAAAGGGTATCTGCATGTACGGAAACAATCATGAAGGTGAGTTTAGTAAACCGACAGAAAGCAACTCACTCATAATTCTTTTTAAAAAAAGAAATTAAAACAGTGATCTTCCATTGGGAAGTGTGTATACATTATACAACACCACTACACAGAGCTATGAATTAGAAATCTGAAGATTATCAAGTAAAAAAACACATCATGAGCAAGGTCCATCTCGGGACTAAGATAAATATAATGAGCAATTCATGCTTGATAAAAAGGTACAACTCTTAATGCATCTTTAGTGATTCTATAGCTAGAGCAAATTAGGAGATACCATTCCATTACTAACTCTTACGACATCAATTCATTTTCTAAGAAGGCATTTTCATCACCATTCTATGTTTTAGAAAGTACCCCTACCTGAAGGATAAAATCTTAATAAAAGAATACACAGACTTAAAATCTTAAGAATTGCATTTTCAGGCTATGTGTAAACACTCTCTTTCGATAAAACTAGTAGAAAAAGGGCCATTTGTCCCGGTTCGTAAGGCCCATTTGTCCCGGTTGGGGAAGTGGGACTAAAGGGTCGGTACTAAAGCCCTACACCTTTAGTCCCGGTTCTTATACCAACCGGGACAGATGGGCCTCCACGTGGCCGCTGCGGCGAGCCCAGGCAGGTGGGCCTTTGGTCCCGGTTGGTAGCACCAACCGGGACCAATAAGCTACCACGCGTCAGCAGTTCAGGGCTGGGGTTTTTGTTTTTTTTCTGAAGGGGGTGGGGGTTTTGTAGGGTTAATTTAGGTGTTTCATATATTGTGTTAGCTAGCTAATTAATAGAGAGAAGTGTCCTCTCTTATCTCCGTGTTTGGTCGACGCTACGTACTATACATATATAGAGGACTCGACACGCTAGCTAGTAAGCAAATGAAGGAAACCATTAAGTACAGAAGATCGTCATGAACATATACATACATAGAGAAGTGATATCGACCTCTCCTTCTCCGAGAGATTGGTCGAACAAGAAGTTTTCGTATATCTATCCGACGCTACTGGCTACATGTATACAATATAAGATCTCTTACAATATAATCCCCTAATTATATATGAACTCAGGGTCCACATGGTATTCTCCGTCTTTATTGATCACGCGGTCAAGAAAGAGTCCTGCCAATTCCTCTTGAATTGCTCGCATGCGATCTGGTGCTAGGAGTTCATCCCGCATCCTGCCAATTCCTCTTGAATTGCTCGCATGCTATCTGGTGCTAGGAGTTCATCCCGCATCCGAAACATCTAATTTGAAGAAGGGAGTCAATACATATATATGAATGAATGAAACTCAACACAAATGATGGTAATAAAATAAAATTGTGAATATTATTGCTTACGCACTTCATATTGTTTGTTAGAGTAGCCCCGCTCACAGGTCGTGTGGCAGATGGACTCGCAAACATAGTATCCACAGTAATATTCTCGGCTTCCTGCCACAATCACTTTACAAGAAATAGAGGTCAATCAAACTGATAAGCAAGCATGCTAAATGGTATTGATGAAACTAGCGCTTGAATCACTAGGAGATGCGCGGAACTAGCTAGTAGTACTTACTTTCGGGTGTGTAAATCGCAGCTTCCCCGGCAGTCCCGGAGCTTTTGCGGTGAATTTTTTCCAAACCCTGCCAGACAAAGAAAACAATTACTTGATATCAGGAAATGAACAAAGTTGCCGATATGCTGCAATAATGATCGATTTAACTTACTTCTCGAGCATTTCAGTCATGTCCGCATACTCCTGTGGATCTTTTCGTCTCGAGCCTAAGACGATTGCTAGTCCCTGCTCAAGCTTAATCTCTAGGAGAATACAGTGGAAGCTGCGCACGCATGCATAACTCATCAATTACATTACTATAACCTCGACTAATAAGGGTAACCAAATATGCACAAGACAGTAACACTCACTTGAAGTTGTAAGGAAAGAGTATTATAGCTTTGTTTTGATTTTTTACCAACGAGCGTAGCAAGTTGGCCTTGGTATCTTTGGCATGAAATTCAACCGTATATGCATCTTTGAGATTTGTGCTAATGAACCCAATATCACCGATTTGTCTTTTCTTCAATTCGACGATCTTCAATCTGCATAATATAGTGAGGATTACATTGTCGGGCAGGTAATCTCCAAGATTGGTACCGGGCAAAATCTCCGGATGATTAGCGACGATATCGCTAGACACCTTGAGCGGGGGGCACAATTGGTTCGCTTGTTCGCCGAGCTGGGCAATTTTTTCCCAGCTCGTCGTTCTGCTAACCTTCGATCACTGATAGTACTTCCCGACTGAGGGAGTCCTGGACTGGGGGTGTCCGGACAGCCGGACTATCATTATCCGCCGGACTCCAAGACTACGAAGATACAACATTGAAGACTCCGGCTCGTGTCCGGATGGGACTTTCCTTGGCGTGGAAGGCAAGCTTGGCAATAAGGATATGTAGATCTCCTACCATTGTAACCGACTCTGTGTAACCCTAGCCTCCTCCGGTGTCTATATAAATCGGAGGGCGTTAGTCCGTAGGACAACATACATTACAACAATCATACCATAGGCTAGCTTCTAGGGTTTAGCCTCCTTGATCTCGTGGTAGATCCACCCTTGTACTACCCATATCATCAATATTAATCAAGCAGGACGTAGGGTTTTACCTCCATCGAGAGGGCCCAACTCGGGTAAAACATCGTGTCCTCGCCTCCTGTTACCATCCGCCTAGACGCACGCTTCGGGACCCCTACCCGAGATCCGCCGGTTTTGACACCGACATTGGTGCTTTCATTGAGAGTTCCTCCGTCGCCACCGATAGAGCGGATGCCTCCACCTGTCTTCAAAGACGGTGTTTTCGCCGGAGGGGCCTTGGCCGCCGGCCAAACTATCCGGCTTGGTGGTTTTCTTATGACCGCCTGTCCGGCCGCCGCTTCGACAACGACTTAGCAAGTCGTCAGAAGCAATCTTCGCGTTAGCCCTAAAGCTGCCGAACAGTTGGACCCAATAGAGCTCTCGTCTGTTAACGATCTCTTGGATCGCATCGCCGCCCTGGGAGTTGCTACGGACTACAACCAGATCGGGCTTAAAACTGATCTGAGAGAGATTAACTCTCCCCAGGCCACCCACCACATCGCAGTGGTAGAGGAGCAATGCGGCAAATCTTCGCCTATGTTGAAAACAATCCATGTCCGGATTCCCGGACCCTCCATGCCGGATTTCCGCGGAGGGACGGACTTTGATCGAGCATTGAACTTAAAATCATGTATCGCCTCGACTCTCCGGATTGCGCCCAGAAACCAAGCTTCGAATTCGAAACCCTCGCCTTCGAGCCCCAAGATGGGCAGGAACTGGATTTTAGTCCACCCACCCGCCTGCATATATGCGATCTATCTCTAATACGGCAAGAGCCTTCGTAAACAAAGACATCATTATCGGGCCGATTCTCCCGGTTATGGACAGGATAAAGGATCGCCGAGAGGAAAACGCAATCTCAATCTTCGCAATAATCGCACGGACAAGGAATCCTAAACGCCATTGATCGTCGCAGAATTACGCTTCACCGATCTGGGCCCATAGTACAAAAGTATCGTGCGATGGAGAGTTTCCGAAAACTGAAAATCAATTTTGGGATAATCCGCCCCAAACCCAAATCCAGAGTAAAGGGCGCCTTACACTCGGGCCCCGATGCAAAAACGAAAAACAGAAACCCAATAAGGGAAGCGGAACTGCATCGAGGGATGGCTCAATGGACCTCAGAACTTCATAGTACGTAGGGAGCCGCCCCAACACATAGCCTTCGAGCATGTTGGATATTATGGCGGTGGCCAAAAGTGGCGAGGAACTTCTAGCCCGGAAACCACTCCAACAATACCAAAGGCGGTATCAATAGTCTTGAGACCTTCAGATCAAACAACATGCGAAGCGAACAATCCATGGACTCGCCAAGTCTACCAAGTAGCAACAAAGAAATCCATGGAGCGACACAGCTATTACTTTCAACGCCAAATGACGAGCCTAAATTCGAACAACCAGAGCACCACCTGACCGGTACTTAGTCCCATAGTGGACGGCTTTCGATCGACGAAAGTCCTCATGGATGGCGGCAGCGACTAAACCTCATTTACGAGGAAACTCTGCGAAAAATGGAAATCGATTGAGCCAGATTGAGCGAAGCAAAGACAACCTTTAGAGGAATAATCCCTAGCCGAAGCGCTGCACCGGAAAAATCACACTCGATGTGGTGTTCGCCTCCCGGACAATTACAGATCCGAAGAAGTCACGCCTGTGGCCCTGCTCAGCAGCGGGTATCACGCCATATTAGGACGAGAGGAATTCACAATTTTTCAAGCTGTACCTCATTACGGGTACATGAAGCTCAAAATGCCCGCCCAATGGAATAATCACTCGCTAGTGATCCGGACATAGCACTCGCTACCGAAAACAAGACACCGCACTAGCCCTCGAGGCACTATCCAAGCCTTAGCGGCAGAAGAACTCACCACACAAGGCGCTCACGGTGAACAGGACGACGTGATACTCGATAAAAGATCCAAGTCCACCTCCTTCAAACCAGCAGATGAAA
Source organism: Aegilops speltoides (assembly GCA_021437245.1). NCBI lineage: Eukaryota > Viridiplantae > Streptophyta > Magnoliopsida > Poales > Poaceae > Aegilops > Aegilops speltoides. The sequence continues at coordinate 87,052 of JAHHZJ010000674.1, read as the reverse complement.
TAATAAAATTCCGTGTCCATCCAATGACCCAACAAAGACGGCCTCCATTGGGGCACAATTGAACCCAAGTAGACGCCAGATCGCGTGAATTCCTTCGAAAATTGGGATATCTTCGCCGGCATCCTTCTGACATGCCCGAATCCCACGCAGTTGGCGTAACACAGCCTAAACATCCTAAAGGATTTAAGCCACCAAACAGGCTCTTCGACGATTTTCCAACCCAAAAGACAGTAATGGGAGAAGAGCTAGCCAAACTATTGGAAGCCGGATTCATTAGAGATATCAAACATCCGGAATGGCTAGCAAATCTGGTGATGGTACCAAAGAAGGATAAATCCTGGCGCCTTTGTGTCGATTTTAAAGACCTCAATAAGGCTTGCCCAAAGGATCCCTTCCCTCTCCCCCGCATCAATCAAATAATCGATGCTACAGCAGGGCACGATTCGTTGTGCTTCCCGGACGATACTCGCTATCATCAAATCAAGATGGCGGAAGCGCACCAAGCCGCAACGGCATTCATCACTCCATATGGACCATTCGCTTCAACACGATGCCCTTCGGACTTAAAAATGCCGCGCAACATATCAGCGCATGATTCAAACATGTCCGCCACCCAGATCGGCAAAACAATGAGAGATACGAGACGACGAGTCGCCAAAAGAAAACACGCCGAAACTCTAGTAGACGATTTGAGGCTCACATTCGACAACCTCGTGAGCATACGACATCAAGCTGAATCCGAAAATGCGTTTTGGGCGCATCACCGGAAAGCTGCTGGGTTTCATTGTATCCGGGAATTGAAGCAACCGCTAAAATCCGAGCTCACACAGCTTGGATATTCCAAAAGACCTCAAACAAATACAAAATTAACAGATGCGTGGCAGCCTTAAGCCGCTTTATCTCCGCCTTGGAGAAAAGGCGTTGCCCTCTATCGCCTCCTTAGGCGCATCAACACTTCGAGTGGACGGATGCCGCCACCGCCGACTCAAGAAATAAAGGCCATATTGGCAACAACCGTCCTGGCTGCGCCCACTCGTATGCGAACCAATGCTGTTATACATCGCAGCAACGCATCAAGTTGTAAGCGCGTCCTCGTCGTCGAACGAGTGGCGTAAGGGCATAAATTCCCTCTTCAAAACCAAAGTATTATGTATCCACCGTGTTAACCCCGCAAATCCTGCTACCCGCACTATCGTAAGATAGCATACGCGGTGTTCATGGCGCCCCGAAAGCTCCGGCACTACTTTCAAGAGTGTTCGATAACAGCGGCCTCTGAAGTACCACTAAATGACATTATAAATAACCGCGACGCAATGGGCAGGATTGCAAAATGGGCCATTGAGCTCTTACCATTCGACATAACTTACAAACCTCGACGAGCTATAAAGTCACAAGTTTTGGCTGACTTGCCGAATGGACCGGTCAACTCCCTAAAGAGTACGGCGATACTCCAACCGACTATGCATTTCGACGGTTCCAAAATGTTGGCGGATCGGGGTCAAGGCGTCGTCTCGACGTCCCTAACCGGAGATACAGATCAAGATGTACTTCAAATAATGTACACGGACTCCAACAACGCAGCCGAATACGAGGCCCTCGTTACATGGTCTCGGATGGCGCTCCATGGGCATTCAACGCCTAGAGGTGCGCGATTCAAACCTTGCAATATCAAAATAAATGGAGACTTTGACACCAAGGATCCAAAATGGTAGCATATCGCAACGCTGTCCTAAAAATGTCACCGGTTTGAAGGACTTGAATTCCATCACATAGCCCGAGATAATAACCAAGCGGCCGACGATCTTGCACGCATCGGTGCGTAAACGTGATGCTGTCCCTCCAAATATCTTCTGGAACGGCTCTTCAAGCCATCCGCATTATGGGAAGAGGAGCCCGTAGTAACAAACCGGAGAAAACCGCACCAACCGTGATTCGCAAATGACATAACACCTTCAGCCCACGCCATAATGGCAGAATCGCCACAGGATGAGCCTTTCTGTCCTATTTACTTAGGCAGAACTCCCCAAAGACCAAAACGAGGCCCGCTGCATAGTCCGCGATCGAAAGCCTACAAGGTCCATGAGGGAGAACTTTATAAGAAAAGTACAACCGAGTCCTTCAGAGGTGTATCTCCGAAGAGGAAGGGCGAAACCTCCCGCTGAAATTCATGCCGAACTAGGCGACACCACGCAGCAGCCCGGCCCTTGTAGGAAAGGCATTCCGACAGATTTTATTGGCCGACGGCTCGGGCGGACGCTACAGACTTGGTCCAGCGATGCGTTGGTTGTCGCCTCTTTGCTAATCGAGCCATATGTCACCCACCGCCTCAAAACCATACCCATTACCCGGCCGTCATGTCCGGGGCTTGACATGGTTGGACCCCTTAAAGGGGGAACCCACAAGCAAAGGTACCTATTGGTCATGGTGGATAAATTCACCAAATGGATAGAGGCCAAACCAGTCAAAACGGCAGAGTCCGGACCAGTGATAGACTTTATATCAGGGGTGGTACACCGTTACGGAGTCCCCCACAACATCATCACCGACAACGGCACGAACTTCACAGCCGACGAGGTTAAGTCATGGTGCAAAAATATGGGCATCAAGCTCGACTACGCTTCAGTCTATCACCCTCAAACCAATGGTCAAGTGGAAAGAGCAAATGGTCTAATAATGAGCGGCATTAAACCCGCACTAGTAAGGTCACTTACTAAACCGACACACAATGGGTCGAGGAGCTCGACCAGACTGGGGCTGCGGACAACGCCTAACCGTACTACCGGATTCACACCATTTTTATGGTATACGGCGCAGAGGCGTCTTGCCTCAGACATTATTCATGACTCACCTCGAAAAGCGCATGTATGAGGAAAGAGAAGCCGAGCTTGATCGGCAGGACAGCTTGGACACATTGAGGGAACGTTACGTCGCGAAGGCTCGCTCCGCATTTTATCGCCAGCAGTTCAAGATATCAAAGCGAGAAGTACGGGCCAAGACCTACAACGCTGGCGAACTAGTTCTACGCTCACGGACAAGAAAAAGGACAAGCTCAAGCCCAAATGGGAGGGCCCTTCATTATCGATCAAGTCCCGACCGGCGGAGCATACCGTCTCACTTAAATGCGCCGGATAACCGACTCGAGCCGAACCCATGGAACGAGCCCGCCTCCGACGATTCTATGCCTAGCGCCGACTAAGAGTTTGTCCCCCTCCCCCGTCCAAACTTTTACACTTCGGCTGTCTTTTGTTTCTCTTTTTATCCTTTTTTATTTAAAAGCCCCTACGGGCCTATTTTCGCATTTTTTGCATACGCATGATATGCCACCCGCACTCATTATTCCCGGGGCTTTTTTACGTAAGCTCAATTATACGGTCTTATACCCAAAGACATGTGTCAAGCTTCCACATGTACCTTTTACTCGCCATTATATGCATCGATTTGACTTAAGTTTTGGCCAAGCTGGGTTGCTCGGCTCTGTGCTTACCCCTCGCTCCCGATTGTTCGCCTAGGAGGTAAAGGAGCACCTCTGCGATTACTCTTGCCGGTCACCGGATGTGTACCTCAGACCGGGTGAAGCCGAAAGCTAGCGTTCTTAAGGGAATATTCGTCGATGACTTAAAAGATGACTTTTACCTATTTTATCTATCTGCCCCGGATGTTTTATCGCTTTTGTAGTCCGGACATGCACTTTAGGGCATGCCTCCCAAATGAAAGGAACCCTTAACGAAACTATTCTCCCTGGAAGATGTTTCTTACTAACCATGTAATATAACATAACTAGTTGGGCACTTGTCTGATAAAGCACTAATGACCCCTACGCCTGGTGTCCATGCATACCACGGTTGTCTCCTAACCAAAAAGGTATTCGGACACACTCCGGACTCTAGGGTCCAGAGGTTGCAGCGAAAAGGTCGGCAAAGACAAACGATCTACAATCCGGCTAGAAGGCATTTCACATGTCACTTTAAAGGAAAACATACATTGTCAAATTCATTGATTGTATTCCTCCTCGATCCCGTCTAACAGGCTGTCTAACTTACAGTCCCGTTGGGAAAGCTTAGCAGCTAGCTCTACTTGGCTATACACCAAACTCACAGGGATCTCCTTCCCATCGGGCCCCACCGGTCCAACTTCGGCCATGTGGTTGGGATCCGCCTTTTTATACCGCGTCTTCACCATGGCCCAAGCCTCCCTGGCACCTTGACGGCAAGCCGAAATCTTCCACAAACGGAAGCGCTGCCGCACTCCCTGAAGCTTCTCCGCAAGCTCCCCAAGGCCCTTGGGTAGGGAGAGGGCTGGCCATAAAGCCCGGACGACGCCACTCATTGCCTGCCGAACTCGTTCGAGCAGTTGCAACAGTTCGTGAAGTTGATCACCCGTTGATACGGGCATCTCCTCTGCAGAACGACCTATGAGTATACCTACAAGACATATCGTGTCAAAATACTTCCTCGCCGAACTCTTCTTTTCAAAAGAGTCCGCTCAAGCACTTACTATAAATGCCGCGACGAAGCCGCTGATTCTCCTTAACGGAGCCGGACAGCTCGGCCCGAGCGCCTTTCAGCTCCTCTCCGAGCTTGGCGCTGGCATCCTGAGCTTGTTCCTTTCTCGCTGAACCCTATTCAAGACACTCGCCGCCTTTAGTCGGGCGCAGCAATGCTTGCTGTCTGGATCTTGTCCGGCGGTACTGCAATGTCATTATTAGACTTGCGCGCGCCGCATAGCGCTTATATTTATTCATAAAATGTGTTACCAGAGGGGTCTTTGCGCTCCTCCTGCGGCAGCAAGTGCGACCTCCGCTTGGGCCTTGCAGTCTTGCAGCTCCCGAGACAGCCGGGAGTTCTTCTCGTAAGAGCTCAGATTTCAAATGATCCTTAAATCAGTTAGCATAACTACTTTAAGTCTCGGGGAGCTACCGTGTATACAACCATTAAAATTCCCTTACCCGTATGTCTTTCACATACTTGCTCCGTGGCTCGTAAGACCATCTTGAGCAGCACGGAGATGCGCGTCCCTGCGTAAAGGCATCCAATGCCTCCGGGAAAAGCACGCTCACGAAATACTATCCGCGGCGCCTATGGTTCATGGCGCTCTCCACCTCGACTTGGTGGCGGACAGTCTTCGGTGTCCTCCGCTGGAGGAGGATCCGCCCGCGTTTTGCGCTTGCCTCCCCTCCGTGCCGGGCGCCGGAGCCCGCCGGTATAGGTTGATCGGCAACCTGCGCCCTTGCAGTCCGGCGGGCGCTTTTTCTACAAAGATTATGAGCACTCAGCATTTTCTAACGCTGCTCTAAAAATTCAAATACGAGCTATACCTTTGCGGTGACGCTTCCGCTTGCCCCGGCCCTTTTCCGCTTTCTGGTCCGGATGGCCTCTGCTGGTCACCACCGCTGGCTCGGCTTCTGCCAGAAAGGCGCTTCTGCAAAATACCATCGTCATGAAGGTTAGAAATGGGCAGGAAGAGATAATGGTGTCCAGACTTGGTCGCGGTCACCGGGAAGCCGAACTTAGTCCGGGTAGTCCGCATAATGGCTTACCAAAGCATTGTCTATGCTGAGCTGGTGAAACACCCGCCGATCAGCTCCACTCGATGTCCGGTCCTCTTCGAGGCCGGGTCCAGGATCTTTTGGATTATCGGGTTGCGGAGCAGACTCACCATGTCCTCCACACCTGCGAGATCCTGCGCCAAGACGAATGTAAGAAGCTTAAACTTCAAAGCACGGGTTGAGCCCTTCAAGGTGTTCACTTACCCATCCCCTAGGGTTGGTCATGGAAAACCCATTCAAAGGGTTCGTCCAAGGAAGTCCTCCTTCTCCCCTTGTATAGGCTGGACAGATCTCCACAAGATCCTCGGTCGAATCCGCCCTTTGCGGCCATGCCGGTGGCATCGCCCTCCCGCTGAAATCCCACATGGGTGGCCTCAGATTGCAATGGCTGTACCCCGCTGATGCATGTCGCCATAACTCCGATCATGGTCAAGCCCAATGGGCCAATAATCTTATTCGCCCATCAAGTAATGGACGCCTTGTCTTCCTCCAATCGGGGCTCATGGGCGCCACCGAGGCGTTTCTTCAAGGGAGCAGCACTAAACTCCGGAGGCCGATCCGGATGGGTCCGTAGCAGAGCGCCTCCTATATAAAACCACTTCGAGGGCCGCCTTGGACGCTTTCTTGGGAGTACCGGATAGGTATCCGTCCCGCGATGCGCCATATTTCGCGCCGCTTACTTGATATATAGACCCCTTTGTGAGAACGGGTACGAGGCGTAACAGCCTCTTCCACAATGCGAAATGGGGCTCGATGCCCGTGAATAGCTCACAAAGAGCTACGTAGCCCGCGATATGCGTGATGAGGCGGGCGAAGGTGGTGGAGCTGAGTCCGAGAACTCCAAGAGCCCGCGGAGGAACGGATGTATCGGGAATCCGAGTCCCCTTATCAGGTAGGGGACGAGGCATACACGCTCCCCCTTATTGGGGCTTGGAGTGTCCTCCGCCTGCCTCCCACCTTGTTAAGTAACCAGTCCGGCCCGGACTGGGACCATGAAGGCCGGAGGGAGAAATCCCCCTGTTTGGAGCTTCACTAGCTCGTTGTGCGAAACAGAGCACCTCCTCCAATTCCCCGGCGGTGGGCTGGGAGCGCGTGAAGAAGAGCCGCGTCGACGATCCATGGTGGAATGGATTTCTAGGTCAAAGGCGCTTCAATGGAGTATTCGCGGGAGGAAGACGGTGCGGTTTGGATCTGGATTCTTGCCTCTTTTATGGGCGGACGACTCGCACAACTAGGGGGTGGAATGTAAAAGACACCCTGGCTGTTCGCATTCGTGCGACACGTGGAAGAGGGCCATTATTTGGCGTAGAAGCCGAGGGACACAGTATTCAAGATGAAGCCGGGCACTATTTGGCAGGTACATGGAATTTGAAGGGAGAACCCGCCTTGCAACGCCGAAGACTATAAACGCTACCGGACTTATCGCCATTGAAGCCTGGTTCGGGGCTACCGAGGAGTCCTGGACTAGGGGTGTCCGGACAGCCGGACTATCATTATCCGCCGGACTCCAAGACTACGAAGATACAACATTGAAGACTCCGGCTCGTGTCCGGATGGGACTTTCCTTGGCGTGGAAGGCAAGCTTGGCAATACGGATATGTAGATCTCCTACCATTGTAACCGACTCTATGTAACCCTAGCCTCCTCCGGTGTCTATATAAACCGGAGGGCTTTAGTCCGTAGGACAACATACATTACAACAATCATACCATAGGCTAGCTTCTAGGGTTTAGCCTCCTTGATCTCGTGGTAGATCCACCCTTGTACTACCCATATCATCAATATTAATCAAGCAGGATGTAGGGTTTTACCTCCATCAAGAGGGCCCGAACCTGGGTAAAAACATCGTGTCCCTTGTCTCCTGTTACCATCCGCCTAGACGCACAGTTCGGGACCCCCTACCCGAGATCCGCCGGTTTTGACACCGACACCGACCGATCCGCTTCGATAAATGACCTTTCAATAATGCAATCATAGTTGGATTGCGACGGAGAAGGTGGTGGTCACTTCATGGCATCAATAGTGCGCTTTGCTTTCATCGGATCTATCTTCTCCCCCGGAGGTGGATGTTTCTTTTCTTTCACCGCTACAAAGAAGTCCTTCACTTGTGCTTTCACGATCTTCGCATTTTCCTGTTCGGTCATCTCGTATGGTAACTTCTCTAGAGGCTTGAGAGATGGACCGAATCTGTATTGCCTCCCGCCTCTGGCTGTACTGCTAGACGCCGGAGCAGACGGAGCGGCTGCGGCTGTCTTCTTTCCTTGCTTACGAGGCGGAGGAGAAGGACTACGACGCGTCGGAGCAGCCGGAGTGGCGGCGTATCTCTTACGCCTTTGCTGACGAGGCGGAGAAGGAGGAGGTTGGCTGCTCGGGCGCGCCGGCGCAGGCGGAGAAGGAGGCGGAGTGCCACACTACAAAAAAATACACTTCCGTGATGATACGTGTTTGTCACAGTAGGTCGCATTTTTTGTCATGCATGTACATCCATGACAAATTTATGACAGAATCAAGATAGTCATACATGTGTTGTCGTAGAAGTGTTCCATGACATTACCAAAATTATCATCACGGAAGTGTCCACTTCCATGACGATAAATCCCGCGTCACAGAAGTGCTTTTGTCAAGGGTGACCGACACGTGGCATCCACTGTAACGGAACGCCGTTAAGCTATCGGGTCGGATTTTGGATCCGATAACCCGTTAACAGCCACGACCAATGCCTATTTTCCACGTGTAAAATTCTCATTGGCTGACGGATCCATGTGTCAGCTCCACGTTGGCATAGGTGTCACTCATCCAATGGTCGAGATGGGCCTATGATATGTTGACACGTGGACCGGCCCAAAAGTGGCCCACAAAGTTTAAATGGGCCGGCCCAACCGAAGGCCCATAAGATTTAGCGGACCATAATGGGCCGGCCCAGCTAAAGGCCCACAAAATTTAGCAGATCATAATGGGCTGGCCAGCTAAAGGCCCACAAGATTTTGCGGACCACAATGGGCCGGCCCAGCTAAAGGGCCACAAGATTCTGCAGACCATAATGGGCCGACCCAACTAAAGGCCCAACATTCTCTGTCAAATCGGCCCGTCAAACAGCCTGGTCTAAACTTGTCATCAATGCGGCCCATGGTCACTTCTGGCCCGTTAACAGTCCGCTAAGTAATTGGGCTGAATTACGACCCGGTGTATTTCCGGCCTGTTAAAGGTCCGGCTTCATTTGGGCCCATTTACAGGCCATCAAAACTTTCAGCCCATTAACAACCGTGAAGGATTTGGGTCATATTCGGCCATGTCTGTCATTCGGCCTGTTAGAGGCCCACTATAGATTTGGCCCAGTTTCGGCCTGTTGTCATTTTCGGCCCGTTAACGCCGGACGTAAACCATGGGCCATATGTGGCCCAATGTCATATCGGGCCCATTAACGGCCCATATAAAAACGACGATAATCTAGCCCGACCGAAGTTCCGGCCTATTAAAGGCCCGTGTATTAGGTCGGCGCATTTACGGCCCGTCCGAATTTCGGCCTGTCAAATATCCACATGGTAAATTGGCCATCATTTCGGTCTGCTAAGTCTAGTGGGTTATTTGGCACAATCAGGGCCCAATCTCACTTTCGGTCTATTAAAGGCCCATGTTTTTTATGGGCTCGACATATTTACACCTGTAAACGGCCTACTTTTAATGAGGGCCCAAATTATGTTTAGGCCTGTTAAAGGCCCACTATGGGCACAGGCCTACCAGAAAAATTTGAAAGCTTATGCTAATTTAAGCCCAGATATTTTTAGTGGACTACATGCCAATTTCGGCCCGTAATCATTTTTGGCCCAATTGGAATGGGCCCGACGAATGTTGGCATGTTGGGCTCCTACGAAGCTTTCGTCCGAATACACATTACTAAGATAAACCTACACTATACAAAAATAGCGTCATAATTACTGCAGCCTGTGGCAGCATCATAAATGTTGTATCACAACAAAATAAATTCCAATCATACAACAAAAGGCCTGTTGGCATAAAGTTTACAGTCCTTCCAGATAAAAGCACCATCAAATGTATAGAAGCACAGATCATTTGACCTGAGTGCTAATGTTTCAGTCAGAATCGATGGAGCAAAGACGATCTCCACCTTTTTTCCGCCATTGCTCTTCAACAACGGTTAATGTCCGATAGTCCGTTTCAAACCATTCATATCTTGACGGCATTTCTCAACCACTATTCTTGTTTCCGAAACAACGTCCATTAGGGATTGGACTTGTGTCTGGAGCACAGATATATCACTCTGTCTAGCAGGAAGATTTTGTTCAGTAGGCGATTTGGACGAGGTTACCTTGACAACCAACCCAGAATTACGTAGGAAGGTGCTTTTTGCACTGTTAGTGGAGAGATGCCGACGCACTGCAACAAGAGGTGACATTGTGCCTGTAGTAGCCTCGTCACCTTCAGGTGGTTGTGGCTGTTCAATCATTTGTTCGATAGCTTCCTGAAAGTTTGAACTTGTAGATTAGTGTACCAGTGAGTTACTAATGAGACAAAAACAAACAAAGTAGGTTAAACGTTTATACATAACTTATTTTGGTGAACTACTGTAATACATTAGCATGTATTGTAGTGCCAACTACATAATAAAATCACTTTTGGAACATATGTCCATGTAGCATGCCTACTGTTTTGTCTATTTCCTCACATTCGTTGACATCTAAGGATAAAGAGACATGGTTTAAAGTAGGATGAACATAGTATGACATCATTCATATCATGGGAAAACAGATATAAAACAAACAGGCTATTTTATCATTGTGTGCGCACGTGAACATAACAACTAGATTACAGATCAAGACCAAAAGAATATCCTTCATCTCTTTTAAACCATGTAAGGTGAAATGATACGTTAAGACAACTGTATAAAAGTGAACAGAGTAATCGACATTGGCTGCAAACCAAGTAGTTAAATGAACACATCACAGCACCAATCAGTTCAAGGCAGGAGGAGTAAGGACTTACAACAATGGCTTGAACTGGTGTGCTCATGCCCTTCATCTTGCCGGTGTGGCAATCCTTGAAGATTTGCACCGCATTCGGTTCAGTTCTTTTGATCCGCATGCGCTTTCCACTGTATTTGGAACAAGTCAATATAGATACGATAATATGGCACAAAAAAAGAAGGAAGTAGCAGCTATTTACAAGAGCCTTGCAGTGTGCAATATAGCTACGAGATCCTGTTGTCTGTTGGAATTTCACTTTAGAGCGGTTGGTTTTGTTCTTCAAACAGTTAGCCTAGAAGAAGATACACTTGTAAGGCACATACATAAATACAAGTTCAATATGTGGTCTAATCAAATACATATATCCTACCTGATACTTTGGATCAGACCAGTGTTTAACGAGGGCTGTCCAGTCTTCATCTGTAATATATTCCACTGGAGATGTTTGGGCGATTTCATTGTTAGCCTTGCCTTCAAAGTGAGATTTTCTAAGGTGGTACCGACATCACACAGAGCGATCGAAAACATGAGTGCACGCTTGTTTAGTTGCATCATCTTCCGGATCCAACTTGAACCTCATCTGTTGAAAAAAGAATGTGAGTCTTATTAGGAGGAAGCTAGAAAGTATGGGACAAAGCAAGACAATATTACTAATTGCGATGAATAACATTACTTACAGATAAATGGTCAAGGAAGGTGTTAAACCGGGTATTGTCTTTCTCATTCTGTCTTTGATCCACGTTGGGAGGATACGCATGACATCTAACGGCAACGGCTGCCTCGATACTAACTTGGCGACTCAGAACATCACGTGGCCTTTTTAAACCTGCCTCAAAATGGATCTCCAATCTTCCTCCTTTAGATTTTGTTAATCACAAGCATTATCCCCGATGTCTGTTTCGCCATGCGCCGTGGTGCTAGTTCAACAATGAATATGGAAAGTGTTAGTGTGTATCAAACTGTGAGAGTACATATAAAGGAGCATGCAACTGCAACTTGACTCGATCAGGTACCATCTTGGTGTTGATGCTCATGAGGTTCATCTGATCTTGCCAAGTCCTGTTGTGTCAACAAGCTTCGAAGTAGTGTTAGGTGTGAAGGCAGCTTGGGAACCGCCGCCCGAGCAAACGAATGAGTAATCGTTGAGATGTTTGTACGGTTGAAGCGGATGTCGCAGCTGGTGGAGCAGGTGATACTGTGTTTGTAGATTTAGCCGGTGGACTTGGACCTTCTACTGCACTATAAATACCAGCAGAATCTCGACGGCAGAGCCTTTTCCGTTTCACCCGACGAGTAACAGCACTCCCTACTATATTATTTTCCTTGCTCCTTTTTGACTTTGCCATGTCAAGCTGTACCCACAACACAAAATAATAAAATCACTCTTCAGAACTCATTGATGCATGATACAGACAAGCAATACTTTGATGTAAGACAACCGTATGAGGATGGAATATGTAAGAAAAACAGGACGACATGACATATTCACAGCTACGATGTGCAAACTAAGCAGAAGGATTTTCAAGAAAATAGAAGTAATGCAAGCTAGACACCATATGAAAGATGCAACCAATATTACTCTGCCAAGTTAAAAGTGTCTTGTCATTAGTGGCAATTCGAAAAATTTGAAGCACTACAACGTAGAAATCAATGCAAGATGCAACCACTATCAAACTGCCATGTTAAAAGCGTCCAATCATGAGTTACTGATGCGGGATACACAACATCAGTACTTTGATGTAAGAACATGGTATGATAGATAGATGCAATGTATTCTAGACACAGAAAGCCATGTCATATGCACATGTATAACGTATAAACTCAGCAGGTGCAATTTAATCAAAATAGAAGAAATACAAAGCTAGACAACATATGCAACATGAAACCAATTATCACATCACAACTTAGAGCAAGCACTGCGATGGTGGAGTCGGGAGATGAACTCATCATGTAGACTTGGGACTTCAACTTCATTAGCAGTAGCAGTGGCAAATCTAGAGAGTCTCTGTTTGCGTCGGTGTGGAGTAACACCAACATCCCCTAACTTACTCTTTTCCTTCCTATTTTCTGATATTGCCTTATGAAGTCAAAACCACAAGAAGATGAATAAAATTAGCTCTGCATAACTGGTTGATGCATGATACAGACGAACACTACTTTGATGTAAGGCAAGTGCAGGAGGATGGAATATATACAAAAAAAATATAGCGTTTCATATTCACACGTACGATAGGGGATGGAATATGTATGAAAAAACAGTAAGCGGAAGGCATTTCAACAAAATTAGAAGAAATGAAAGCTAGGCACCATATGAACATGCAACCAATATCACTCAATTAGGTAAAAAGTGTCTCGTCATAAGTGCCATTTCAAGAAATTAGAAGCAGTACAAGCTAGAATACAATGCAAGATGCAACCTACATCATAGTCCCAAGTTAAATGTGTCTTATGGGTAAGTGATCGTTGTAGGTATAGGTTGTAAGCTACGCAGATGCAATACAAGCTAGACATCATACGCAACATGGAACCACATATAATAGTGCCAAGTTAGAGTAAGCACCTGTGATGGTGGAGTAGGGGAGATGTGCTCATCATCTACATAGCTACGTTGACTGTCTAGCCTTGCGTTGTCTTGCGAATCTTGTTGGGAGGATGGCGGAGTAGAATATGTAGAGAACCTCCGTTTCAGTTGCTCGAAAGGACCACCATCATCCAATGCCTTGCCAATTTCCTTCAGCTTTATTGATTTTGCATTGTGAGGTCATACCGACAAGAAAAAGGAATATCATTCGCTCTTCAGAACTCATTCATGCATGATACTGACGAACACTACTCTGATGAAAGGCAAAGTCATGATACGAGGATGGAATATGTACGAAAAAATGGACAGCTTGACATATTCACACCTATGATGTGGTAACTAAGCAGAAGGCACTTCAACAAATTAGAAACACTGCAAGACACCATATGGAAGGTGCAATCAATATCACTCTGCCAAGTTAAAACTGTCTCGTCATAGGTGGCGTTCATCAAACTAGAAGCAATACATGTAGAAATCATATTCAAGACGAAAACCAATATCACACTGCCAACTTAAAGGTGTCCCATCATAAGTGACTGAGGCAGGATACACAAGAAGAGTAGTTTCATGTAAGAACATGGTGTGCTAGACAGATATAGTATGTACCAAAAATAGGAAAGCGTGTCATATTCACATGTATCATGTGTAAGCTAAGCAGATGTAGTTTATACTAATTAGGAGCAATACGAGCTAGACACCATATGCAACATGCAACCAGATATCACACTGCCAAGTTAGAGCAAGCACCTTGGATGGTGGAGTAGGGGAGCGGAGACTTGGACCATGTAATGCACTATCAAGACAAGGAGAATCAAGACAGATGTCCGCTTACGTTGTCAGCAGAGGACCACCATCATCGCCTTCCTTACTCTTTTCCTTCCTCTTTCTTGATTTTGCCTTGTCAAGTCAAACCCACAAGAAAAAGGAATAAAATTTGCTCTTCATAACTTATTGATGCATGATACTGACGAACACTACTTTCATGTAAGGCAGCCGCATGATAGGAGGATGGAATATGTATGAAAAACAGGACGGCGTGACATATTGACATGTATGATGTATAAAGTGTAAACTAAGCACAAGGTGCTTGAACTTGTTAAAATTGATGCAAGCTAGAAACCATATGAAAGATGAAACCAATATCACTCTGCCAAATTAAAAGGGTGCCCTAACAAATGTATTTGACCAAATTAGAAGCAATACATGGAAACATGCTAGAAATAATATGCAATATGCAACGAATAAAGGTGACTCATCATAAGTAATTGATGCAGGATACAGAAGAGAGGTAGTTTCATGTAAGAACAAGGTTAACACATAGATGTAGTGTGTACCAAAAATAGGAAGGCATGTCATATTCACAGGTATTGTGTGTAAGCTAAGCAGATGTAATTTACCCTAATTAGAAGCATTACAAGCTAGACACCGTAGGCAACATGCAACCACATATCACACTGTGAAGTTGGAGCAAGCACCTGTGATGGTGGTGTAGGGGAAGTGCTGTCTTCAGGTAGTTAGGCTTGCTGTTTCTTGAGAATCATGTGGAGAGGATGAAATTGCATTCTTTATAAGAGTATTGCATCTCATATTAACCCACGCGCGTGACTGTCTCATCATAAGCGATTGACGCAGGAGACACAAGAACAGTAGTTTGATGTAAGAACATGGTGTGATAGGCAGATGTAGTATGTACCAAAAACAGGAAGGCGTGTCATATTCACATGTATAATGTGTAAGCTAAGGAGATGCCATTTAACAAATTAGGAGCATTGATGAGGGATACACAAGAGAAGTAGTTTGATGTAAGAACATGGTTAATAGAAAGACGTAGTATGTACCAAAAACAGGAAGGCATGTCATATTCACAGGTATAATGTGTTAACTAAGCAGATGCAATTTACCCTAATTAGAAGCATTACAAGGTAGACACCATATGCAAACATGCAACCACATATCACACTGCCAAGTAAGAGCAAGCACCTGCGATGGTGGTGTGGGGAATTATGTGATCAACTAGAGAGCTACGTTGACTATCTTCATTTAGCCTTGCTGTTTCTTGAGAATCATGTGGGGAGGATGACACTGCACTCTTTAAACGAGTAGGGCGTCTCACAGCAACCCACCCGGGTGACTGTCTCATTGTCGGGGGTTAGGTGCGACATATGCCAAAGGATGGCTTATCATGGTGGGGGCGAGTAGAACGTCGCTGGTGCCTGGAAATGGGATGAGGCGCAGACATGCACGCCGGCGAATCTTACCCAGCTTTGGGGCTCTCCGGGGAGATAACACCCCATCGCTGCTCAAGGGGTCTCCGCATGGTCACTATGGCTAAATGGTTACAAGGGCGCTCCTAGAGTTGTATCGGGAGGCGTGGAGGGAGCTAGGCTAGCTCTCTCCTCCCCTCTATGTGTCTAACTCTATCAAAGGCCAACCCTTTGCATGGGTGCCCTGGGGGTTTATAGGCCTACCCCGGGGTACAATAGTAACTGACCGGTGTGGCCCCCAGCCGTCTGTCTCTCATGCCGCCGCCCTTCCCCGCCGCTTCTAGGGCCCACGCCGATCAGTGGGTCCCATGACAGTGAACACTCTTGCGCACTCGATGACGCAGCTTGGTCATGGGGTCGTGGCAACAAGCTGCCATCTGTCAGCGATCACTATCGCCACTCCCCATCCAACTGGTTTATGGCTTGTGGGGCCTCGGCGGGAGACGGCCGACCTCACGGCCGGCCGTTTTCGCACTCGCCGCCTCTAATTCACCCACCGACGGGTGGCCTCGCGATCTCTGGGCCGTGACAGCCGGGCGTCGTGGGCACAGTGCATCACGATCTTGGCTGAGGTCGGGAGGCATGACAACAGATGCCGCGCCTCGCCGAGATCTCCGGCGATACGGCTCATCAGAGCTATGCCAACCCTCGTAGGCAGGAAGGATGGCCACGCCGGGCCGCTCCTGCATCGGTCTTCGTGAATGTCGCGGGCCGACTCCCATAGTCGGCACTCTGGAGGTCGCAAGCCAGAGTCGGCTTGTTTTAAAGTCGCCGTTCGACTCGACTTTTTGGGGATCGCCCTCGACTCAGCCTCCGGGTCGCCGGCTGACTCGCCGAGGGGCGCGGCCTGCCCGATGTCTTGAAAGATCCTGGTCCCGGTCGGCCTACCCATGGCCCATTACTCCGACAAGAGTCCCCGGCTGGTGAAGCCTGCGGTGCCGCCGTGGGGCTTCAACAGTTTCAATCTTCCTAGCGCCGATTCTGAGACTCGGCCGCTGTTTCTTCGGGCCGACTCGCCGAAGTCGGATTTGTTCAATGAGGGCCATTATTCGTAAGTCAAGCGGGAAAAACAAGCGGCGTATCGGATACACTTCTCTGCCGCCATTGAGACGGTCCTATCGCGTGGCGCCACGGGGAGGATAGTCCGCCCACCCACGCTGCTGACGGGACGGGCCGCCAGTGGGCCCGCCATTACCGCGCCGGTTTCCGAAGCGGATCCGCTGCGGCTGCGGGCGGTTATATCTCATTGTTGTTATCGCGCAGAACTTCGTGGGTAAATCGGGCGGCGGGGGCTTCGGGCGCAGCAATCCCACGCCGCCTCGCTCTCAGCCCGTAGGGCTATAAATAGGCGGGAGGAGCGGGCGGCACTCGCACGCACACCTCTCCCCGCTCTCTGCTTCTCTTCTTCCTCCGCCATGAGCCAAAGCATCCTCTCGCCGGGCGATGAGTTTTCCTCCGCGCCCTTCGCCTCGGCCCGGTGTATGGGACGGTTTCGGACGTGGAGGCGGAGCACATCGAAGCTTCTCCGCCGGACCGCCGCCTCCCGAGCGCGGACTGGTGTATGCCTGCCCAGCGCCCGGCGAAGAGAGATCCGGCCCGCGCCGGAGGAGGGAGAGCGGGTCGTCTTCCGCTCGCACCTAATGCGCGGGCTAGGGCTGCCGGCGAGCAGGTTCTTCCGCTCGTTTCTGGAGTTCCATAATCTTCAGGCGCACCACCTCACCCCAAACGCGGCGGTGCTGCTTTCCACCTTCGCCACTCTGTGCGAAGGCTACCTCGGTGTTCTCCCCACCCTCGAGTTGTGGGGAGAATTTTTCTTCGGCTCGGTACTCAAAGCCGCCGCAAGACGCCGGGCTCAGTCGGGCGCCGACAGCCGACAACCCTTTCCCTCCCATCTCGCTGGTGAAGTCGGTGAAGATGTGGCAGCGATCTTACTTCTACGTGAAGAACGCCTCCACCGACGGTGACTGGGTCAATTTGCCGCCCTTCGACCCCGAGCCTTTGACTGGCAGGCTTGCCAGTTGGTCCCACCGGTCCAAATCGCTGTCTCCCTCTGGAGCCGGCTCCGTGGCGCGACTCCGAGTTCTGCTGCAGTCGGAGGGCCTCGTCGGATCCAATCTTCTGGCCGCCTTCATGGCGCGCCGAGACCTCCCGCTCCAAGGCCGGCCTCACCTCATCTGTCAGATGAGCGGCCGCCACGATCCGAGCCGGCTGTGCACCAAGGAAATGCCCCGCGGGGAGGTGGCGAACTTGGTGAACCACATCGCGCAGTGCGAGTTCACGGAGAACTGGCAGTTCGGCAAGGAGTCAGACGGCGCGACAACCCCTCCAATGGTAAGTCGATCCTTCAGAGCTCGACCTCTTGCAGCCGACTCCGGCCTCTAATCATCGTTGGTTTCTTCTGGGCAGAATCCCCTCACGCGCCCGCTGCCGGCGCCATGAGAGAGCCCCGCGACTACGTCCCAGATCGCGAGGACAGCGATGTCGACGACCCCGACTTGGGGGCGGCGGCGCTGGAGGCCGACGCCGAATGCGGCGAAGAGGGGGCGGACGGCGGCCTCAGGCCGTCGGCCACATTCGCCGACTGGCCCGAGGACGACGCCGACGTGGAAGTCGTCCCACGCCGCCAGCCGAGGGCCGGCCCCTCTGGCCAAGTCGGCGCAAAGAGGCATCACGACGGGCCGAGCGCGCCCAGCGGCAAACAGAAGAAGTTCAAGGGGGCGGCCGCCGCGACCAAGCGGGAGGAGGCGGCCGCGAAGGCCAACTGCTTCCGAAGGGAAGTGAGAAGGCCGCCGCTAGTTTCCGTGTAAGTCTTTTTCACTCTTTCGTTTTCATTGTTGGATCTTATCCAAGTCTTCTTTGATTTTTTTCCCCCGGTCTTCTCCAGAGCTCCCCTCTCCCTTGAGAGAGCCGCCGTCCCCTCTGTCATGGGGTCGGTAGAGACATCCGCCAACACTCGGCGGGTCGATCCCGCCGCTGACCTTCGGGAGGCGACGGAACGGAATGCGTGGGAGAAGCGCGACGAAGAGGAGGCCGACCGCCTGGAGAAGGCGGAGGCTGAGAAGGCGGCCGCCAATGCCCAGAGGAGACTGGAGGAGGCCGAGATCGCCGCCGCGACGAAACGGCGCTACCGAGGAGGTCGTGGCGCGCCAATCGGGCGATGCTCGCCCCTGCGTTGTCGCTGCACCGCTGCCCGGAGTTCACGGGCAGACCGGAGAGGTCGGGCGCCGAGAACCTCTCGTGGAGGAGGGCGGCGACGCTTCAGCTCGGACACCCACGCCGCCTCCGCCGCCCCGCCTCGCTTTAGGAGGCCTCATGGCAAGTAGCCGGTGGACCCACAGATCCTCCGACCACGGACGATGCCGGGCGCTGCTGCTTCTTCTGTTGTTGCTCCGCACGCCGCTGGCTTGAGAGGACGAGCTCGGCGCCGAAGCTCGGAGATCGGGCGCAGCCAGCTCGGGCGACCGACGCCGGTTTCCAAAGGCCGCCGCCCACCGCTGGTTGCGCTGGAGGCGCACCGCCCGCTGAATCAGCCCTCCCGACGCCCAAACAAAGCTGCGCGCGGAGAGCGACGCCCAACTCGCACCAGAAAGATTCGCCGCAGGACATCCGTCCCGTATGTTTTTCTTTAATTTCGTTTTTCTATGGGCGCCAAAACACTCCACCGGGTGTAGTCCCCGAGTTCGGCCGGCTGCCGAGTAGCGGTTCGAACTCCTCTAGTGAGCTCCGAGTACTAACTTTTGTCTTTGCCGCTTTTAGCAGGAATATCATAATCTCCGCCACCATCGCTTTCAACCGTAACGCCGAGGAGCTGAATAAGCGAACCGCCGACCGACGGAAAGCCGAGGTGAGTTATTTTTCCTTCTTCGCGGGCGCACTGGCGCACTCCGCTGTAGTCCCCGAGATTCAGGCCGATCGCTGAGAAGTCGGGCCGATCTCCGGCGATCAACTTTCTTCTTCTCTCATGGGCGCTACTGCCGCCCGCTGGCTGTAGTCCCCGAGATTTGGGCCGATCGCTGAGCAATGGGCCGGATCTCCCGGCGATCTACTCCATCGATGACTTTCTTGTCTTCCTCTTCGCTTCAGCGCCAATGCCGCCTCCAGAGCAGCTGGGCGAGGCCAACACCGCCGTCGTGCTAAGGAAGAGGAGTGCGACAGCTCACCAAAGAGCGCGACCGCCGCGACGCAGCTTGCCGAGCGTATGAGTTGTTCGGAAGGCGCGGACGACGCCAAGTCACGGAGGTCGCCTCATGGCCGAAGTTCGAGGTCGAACGCCCGCCTCGACCGACCGGGAGGCGATGTCGACCTCCCGCTACCACGAGCTCCGTGACATCGCTGATGGTAAGTCTTTTTCGCTTTTTGGTCTTCCGACTCGTGGTTGGGCTGATTTCTGATTTCCGACTATCTTCTTTTTCGCTTTGGCGATTTCTTCCCGCCATTCACAAGCCGCCCCTCCGCTATCGAGGCGGCTCGGAGGCGCTGGGGCGGCGGGTGAGGTGATTGCCGCCAACGCCTTCAACCATCGACGAGCAGCTTCGAGCATCGGGCTCGCTTTCGCCCCGCCACCGCCATCGCGCCCGCCTTCAGCGTGCCGGTGCCTAAGTGGTTGCCGCCTCGGGCCGGACGTGCTTCGCCAGACCGCCACCGGACCGCCGACCGGCCGGAAGTCGCCGCCGCCGCTTTGAGGCTTGAAGGCTCGCCCGGCCGAGCACGCCGCCTTGAGTTCATCAAGGCGGGTACCCGGCTGACTCGACCGCCTGGCCGCTGCTTTGTCAAGCTCAGCCGAGCCGAGGTCGAGAAGGCGCTTTGTCGATGCTACGCGCTATCGCCGAGTACACGGACACCAGCGTCTTCGTGCCCGAGCAGACTGAAGGTGGCGAGGAGGCACCGCCGGACTGGTTCGGGATGAACCCGGAGTACGAGGAAGACTCGGCGGAGGTGATCGACTCCAGCGCCGAGGAGGAGGACGAGTCGGAGGACGGAGGCGAGGAGGAGGCGCCAGAAGACGAAGCAGGCGGCCAGCCTCAGCCCCATCAAGGCCCAAGAACGAGCCGCGGGGACAAGGCGACGCCACGGAGGCAACCAGCCGAGATCGCCACCGACCGCCTCAAGATCCGACACCGCCGTCACCTCCGATCCTCCGGCTCCGGAGGCCGCCTCCTAGACTGCTTCTGTTTATCTGTCTTCATTAATCTTTTGAAAAGACTTGTTAGGTTCGAACAATTCCACCCATGGGGTGTATCCTGAATTCTTATTCGGAGATTCGGCCGAGGGCCTATGTAAATATTTATCTAATTTCCGCCTTTCTCTGCTTGTTGCTCCTTAGACTTTTTTCCTTTGCCGCCTTCCTTTAGTTGCCGCTTTGTTGGCCGGGTAAGCTCATGGATCGTCGCCAGTCAAGTGCTTGGCTACTTCAGGAAGGCAAGTACTTAGCCATTTAGAGTTTCTCCAGCGAATCGGCTAGAAAGCGACAGGCCAACTATTCGAGAGTCGGCTGTCCTTGATAGAAGTCGAGATGGCGAGCCGACAGCTCATGAGTCGGCTCGGTGGGGGGAGGCTGGTAGCCGTCTTGAGCTATGCGTAAGCTTTTAGGTCCTTAGCCATTTTTGTGCGTGCGCTCGTTCTTGCTTATCCCATGCCTACCGACAGTCGCTCTGCAAGCTGCGGCTTTTCGACAGGAGACGGCTTGAGCGCAACACATTACTTGTCTGACCGCAGGACGCATTTCATAGCGCAAGATGGCGAGTCCCCGGGCCGACTAGTCGGACCCGTGCCGCATAAAGATGATAAAAAGAGCAACATATTCGAAGCGTAATTTTATCATACGATAATCAAAAGGCAGTCCCCGAGCTCGCCCTGTGGGGCCTAAGGTCTTAGTACTTTAATACAAAGAGGGTAGTGCGATACATACTGCATCAATCGTAAAATCTTCAAAGAAGATTCGCTGCTCCATGGGCACTCGCTTTTGCCGGAGTCGTCCCTCTTATGCGTTTCGAGGCTTCGAGCATCGATCGATAGTAGGCGCCGCTCCTCAGCACCTTGTCGATGATGAAGGGACCTTCCCAAGGCGCCGATAACTTAGGCTGGCCGGCTGTTCTCTCGAATCAGCCGGAGCACAAGGTCGCCTCTTGAACGATCGTGGCTTGACCTTGCGGTTGTAGTATCGGCGCAGACTCGCTGGTAGATGCCGACCGATCGAGTGCCAACAATGCCCTCTTCCAGCAGATCGACGCCGTCTTGGCGTGCTTCTTCGGCTTCCTCTTAGGTGTACATGGAGACTCACGGAGAGTCGAACTCTATATCCGTCGAGATGACGGCTTTGGCACCGTAGACGAGGAAGAAAGGCGTGAAGCCGGTTGACTTGTTTGGGGTTGTGCGCAGACTCCAGAGGACGGCAGGCAGCTCCTCGACCCAACAGCCGGCCGAACGCTCGAGTGGTTCGACCAATCGAGGCTTGATGCCGGACAGGATGAGGCCGTTGGTTCGTTCCACCTGGCCGTTTGACTACGGATGGGCAACGGACGCTAAGTCCAGTCGGATGCCCTGCGTCGCGCAGAAACGAGCCAAGGCGCCCTTGGCAAAGTTTGTGCCGTTGTCGGTGATGATGCTGTGCGGTATGCCGTACCGCACCGTAATGTCGGCAATGAAGGTTACTTCTGTAGGCCCATTCAACTTTTTGATGGGCTTTGCTTCCACCCACTTGGTGAACTTGTCCATCGCGACAAGAAGATGAGTTAGGCCGCCTCGGGCCGTCTTGAATGGTCCTACCATGTCCAGGCCCCAAACTGCTAAGGGTCGTGCAATGGGGATTGTCTTCGCATGAAGCCGGTCAAGGGGCTTGGAGCGAACATCCGCACCCTTGCATTTTTGGACTAGTTCTTTAGCTTCTTCCGTAAGGGCCGCCAAAAGAAACCGTGTCGAAAGGCTTTGGCCACGAGTGCCCTTGAAGCCGCATGGTGGCCGCACTCGCCCTGATGGATGTCTCTGAGAATCGCTTGGCCTTGCTCTGATTCCACGCAGCGCTGGTAGACACCAGTGACACTGCGCTTGACTAGCTCTCTGTTGACTATGGTGTATGCTGCCGCTCGGTGCTGCACTTGCCGAGCCGAGATCTCATCTGTTGGTAATTCTTTGCTCACTAGAAACTTGAGGATAGGTTGTGCCCATGAAGGTGCTGCTATCTCTTCAACTGCTACCACATCAACTTGGACAAGGGTGGCTGGGCTGGGAGGCGGCGGTTGGAGTCTCGCGCCGCTTGCTGAATTGACGGAATCTTCGGGCCGACTGGGCAGCCCCGGCCAATCGGCGCAGACTCGGCCGATCGGGCGCAGCCCCCGTGGCTGGCTCAAGTCCCCGGCCGACCGGGCGCAGCCCCGGCTGGTTTCAACTGTGGCTTTTGAGGTCGTCATTGGGCCTTGAGTCGGATTCGACTATTTTCGCGGAGCCGGCACGAAGATGGAGTCTGACTCTGGTGCAGGCTTGATAGATGGCTTGAGGAGGCGCTGAAGGGCGACGCCAGAAGGTATCGCTACGCAGTGGAGCTGACTCGCGCAAGGCATCTCGCTGATCGCTGTCATTTCTTGGCACGTGAAGGAATTCGCACCTCAAATATCCGCTGAGTTGTTGCACCGTGAAGCGTAGCTCGCCATTTTTGCGCTCTTTGGCGCCCCACCACGGATGATTGCCGAACCACCAAGTCGGAGTCGCCATAGCACGTGATCCGCGAATGCCGAAGTTCTTTGGCAAGCCGGAGCCCATGGATGAGCGCTCATATTCGGCGACATTGTTGGAGGCGGCAAAGTGGATTTGTAGCACGTATTTGAGCTTGTCGCCTTTAGGGGAGGTGAGGACGACGCCGCTCCAAGGCCGGTGCGCATCTTGGAGCCGCCGAAATGCATCCGCCAATGAGTGGAGTCGGCCGGCGGTAGTATCGGTCTCGCCCAATGACGAGGAAGTCGCCACCGCGATTTGATGGCGGTGCGGGGCTGGTAGTAGATGGTGTAAGGGGCTAGATCTATAGCCCATTTGGCCACTCGCCGGAGGCGCCTCGCCCAATGATCTCGGCGAGTGGAGCGTGCAAACCACAAAGATTGGATGCTCTTGAAAGTAGGGCTTTAGCTTCTTGGCGGCAAAATGCATGCCGAACACATCTTCTCGATAGTGAGGGTAGTTTTGCTTGAGGCCGACAAGACTCGCCGTAATATACCGCTCGGATCTGGAGCGCCTTTGCCTTCCTCCTTGCGCCGATTACGATGATCGTGTTGACTACTCGGCTGGTGGCGGCGATGTACAAGAGCATGGTCTTTGGGAGTCGGAGCCGCCAAAGACGGGGAGTAGTCAACATCTTCTTCGCTTGGAGAAATGCCTCATCCGCCTTTGTGGTTCCACTCAAAAAGGTGGTCTTTTCATCGCTTGATACAAGGGCGTAGCCGCTTAGCCGATCGATAAATCGGCCGATGGATGCCAAGCAGCCGTGAACTTCGCGACATCCAACATGGTTGGGTACCTCCATTCTCTCAATGGCCTTGATCTTCATGGGGTTGCACTTATGCCGCTGCTCGAGACCAGAAACCAAGGAGCTGGCCGGCCGACTCCAAAACGCACTTTCGGGGTTGAGCTTGATCCGAATCGGCGCAGATTTTCAAAGGTCTCTTTGAGGTCTTCCAAAAGCGCCCCACGCTCCGCCTTTCACTTCCACATCGCCCACATAGACGTATGCTCTCGCCGAGTTGCTTGAGGAGGCACTTCGCATGCAACATCGAAAGGTGGCGCCGCATTCCTTAAGCCGAACATCATTGTCGCAATGTAAGGCTCCAAATGGCGTGATGAATGCGGTCTTCACCGTTCGCTGGATTCATCTTGATCCGGTGGTATCCCGAGTATGCGCCTAGGAAACTCAACAAAGCAAGCATCCGCTATGGAGTCTATCACCGATCAATCCTTGGCAAAGGCAAACGGTCCTTTGGGCAGGCTTTATTGAGGCTTGTGTAGTCGATGCACATCCGCCATCGCTTGTTTTTCTTCGCACCAACACCGGTTTGCTAGCCACTCCGAAAAACACTTCCATGATGAAACCGGCTGCCAGGAGCCGGGCTATCTCTTCTCCGCCAACTCTTCTTTTCTCTTCTGACAAGCGGCGCAAGGGCTGCCTGACGGGCTTCATATCTGGCCCGACTCTTAGCTTGTGCTCGGCGACCTGGCCGGTACACCCGCATGTCCTTGGGGACCATGCGAAGATGTCCCGATTCTCACGAAGGAAATTGACGAGCTCGTTTTCCTATTTGCTGTCAAGGCCTGTGCTTCACGACAACAGATCTCTAGGTGCTCGGGTTCAAGGGTATCTTCTTGGTTTCTTTAGCCGCTTGAATGCTCCTTCTACCTCCGACTCCTTGGGGTCGGGCGACATCTCTGGCTGCTTTCCGCCATCGCCACGACTCGTCAAGGAGCCGCTTTCTACTGCGATCACTAAGGACTCGCCAGCCGATCGCTTCCGGCCGCAAGCGGATGATTTCTTGTAGTCGCCGCAATGGTCGATCCCTTGAACTCGCATCTTCATTTTAAGGTAGGCGAGTGTGGAACCGCCATGAACTTGGCCAAGGCAGGCCGCCAAGCAGAGCGTGGTACGGGCTCTCCAGTCCACCACCGAACCAGACCGCTCTCGGCGGAAGTGATCTTTGTCCTCAAGAGGACGCCTATCGATCTTGCCGATTGGTGAGCAGAGAGGCCGGTACAATTCCATGGAACACGTGCGGTTGCTCTCGCAGCTGCCTTCGCTTAATTCCGAGCTTCCATGGTGTCTTTGTATAGATGTTTATGCTGCTGCCTCCGCCTTTTCAGACTCATGAAAACGGGCGCCCGCCTATCAAGGCCAAGGTCGCGCTTAAGACAAGGGCATAAGAGCTCGACTCGCATCACCTCCGGGTGATCCGCCCGACCGACCGATAGGCCTCTCGACCAATGCATGAACTCGAGCATCCATTGCTACCGCTTACTTTTGTTGCTGTTGTTGGCGCCGCTACGGCCATCCGCCACTCGTGAATACTACGAGGCCCCTGTGGTTTTCCGGGAACTCGTTTTGTATTGCGCCGACGGGCCGAGCCGCCCGGCCGCTGGGCGGCGGCGGGCGCGGCCTCGCAGCGGCGGAGGAGTGAGGCCGCCTCCTTGGTGATCTCCGGCGAGCCGCTGGCACTTTCGGTGGTGTGGTTCGACGGCCAGGCCGCTGTGGAACTTGCAAGGTCCATCCAAAGTTTGCTCATAGGAGAAAGCCGACAACCAATTGGACTTGCCGCCTTTCGCCGCTATCGGAGGCTGCCCTCCGCCGCCGATCTTTCATCGCTGCGACCGCCGACCGCTGGAAGCCGGCTGTGGGTCTTGGCGCTTGTTGTTGTTTTGTTGTTGCCGCCGACCGGGCGCCTCCACCGGAGTTCTCGAGCTCGGGAGTCACCTTGCCAGCTGCGCTGACTTGAATCTCCGCCTTCATAGAAGAGTCGGCCGTATGCATTTATCCGCTATGACTAGCAGTTCGTCAAGGGTTTCCGGCTCGTCGCAGAGGAGCTTGTGCTTGAGGAGGGTGCCCTCCCGGCACCTGGCGGTGAAGTACTCGATAGCCTGCACCTCGTGCATGCCCTCGCAGGAGTTTTGAAGTTTGCCCCAGCGTGTGAGGTAGTCACGCGTTGATTCTTCAGGGCCTTGCACGCACAAGGAGAGCTGGCGCGGCTTGGGAGGTCGCTTGTACGCCGGTGAAGGCGAATGAAGGCTTCGTGAAGTCGACCCAGCTATTGATGCCGCGGGCTTCAACTGTTCAGCCATGTCCGCCGTGCTCGAGCATGAGAGGAATGATACTTCACGGCAACTCGCTTGTTGCCGCTTGCTATGCCGACGATCGTGGAGTAGTCTATCAGCCATCTTCCGGCTTTACGGAGCCGGTGTACTTGGGCGTGTCTCGGGAGCGTGAACACTTTGGGGAAGGGCTCGTCTCTGATGCGGGGCCCGAAGCAAGGCGGACCCAACTCATCTTCTTCTTCCAGCGCCAGGGATCGGTGGAGTCGGTCGATCCGATGGCGGCGCTATCCTCTCCGACTTTTCTCGGCGTTAAGGCGACTCTCCGAGAGTCGGATGCTCAACAGTGGCGGAGAAACTCGCCGTTTTCTTTGGGCGGGGAGGCAGATAATCGCCCCGCCGCTTCCATCGCTTCTCGGGCGGCCGCCTTGGTCGCGCCGATGGTGATATGAGTCCGACAGACCGACAGCCGCTCTTCTTCTTTCCTTCATGGACTCCGCCACCGGCGTCCGGGAGGTCACGCTTGATCTCGGCGGGAGGTAAGTCGTCGCTTGGCTGCTGCAACGCTGCCGAGGAGCTGCTGGACTCGCCTTTCATCACACGGCTTTCGCCTCAAAGTTCTTCAGCTTCGCCACGCCGCTACGGCACGGATATTCTCCACTGGGTGGCGAAATGGCGCTTCGCCCGAGTAAGTCGGCGATGGTCATGCTGCGCTGCCGGACCGCACCTAGACGGCTTGGCCTGGGCCGGGCCGGGCGAGCGCCACGGCGCGATCCATCTCGCTGGTATGCTCGACAAGCGCCTCATGCTTGCTAACTTCTTGGCGCCTTCGACGATCTGAAGGCGGCGTGCCTCCAGCGTCTCGGCGTCCGCGTCCTCTGGAATGGGCGTGGTCAGGTCTTGTAGGGCCGCGGCTAGCGGGTCCTCGGTTTCTTCACCGGAGTGCTCGCCGTGGCTGATGACGAGCACCTCCGTGATGTCGCTTCCGCCACTCTCCTCGTACGGAAGCGGCTCGTCGTAGACCACCATGTTGGTGGGGAGATGTCAAGCGATACGGTGTCGGAGTCGACCAGCATCGGGTCGGAGGAGCCTACGGACTCCAAGTCTACGGCAGGCTCGCCGGCGACGTGGAGTTGGTCGAGGAGGCCCGCGAGAAGGTTCTCGGGGCCACCCGTGTCTACGCCGGATGCAGGCTCGTCGGAGAGGCGCACCTCGCCGATAAGTTCGGCGAGGCCGCTCGCAGCGCATGCGGCTTCGGTGCCGCGCAGCGTGTCGATGCAGACTCCATCTGGCGAGCCTGGCTGGCTGCGCTCGCCAGGGAGGAAAAGGGTTCCCGTCCAGAACAGATCTCCGGACGACGGTGCACCTCGCCCCACGGTGGGCGCCAAATGTCGGGGGTTTGGTGCGACATATGCCAAAGGATGGCTTATCATGGTGGGGGCGAGTAGAACGTCGCCGGTGCCTAGAAACGGGATGAGATGCAGACATGCACGCCGGCGAATCTTACCCAGCTTCAGGGCACTCCGAGGAGATAACACCCCTACTGCTGCTCTTCGGGGTCTCCGCATGGTCACTATGGCGAAATGGTTACAAGGGCGCTCCTAGAGCTGTATCAAGAGGCAGGAGGGAGCTAGGCTGGCTCTCTCCTCCCCGCCTATGTGTCTAACTCTATCAAAGGCCAACCTTTGCATGGGTGCCCGGGGTTTATAGGCCTACCCCGGGGTACAATAGTAACTGACCGGGCGTGGCCCCTAGCCGTCTGTCTCTCATGCCGCCGCCCTTCCTACCGCTTCGGGCCCGCCGACCGGTGGGTCCCACGGACAGCCAACATCGTGTCAAGACTCGATAACGCAGGCTTGGTCATGGGGTCGCGGGCAACAAAGGCCGCCATCCGTCAGCGATCACTATCGCCACTCCCCATCCAATCTGGTTTATGGCTTAGGGGCCTCGGCGGGAGACGGCCGACTCGCGGAGGCCGATTCCCTCACGGCCGCCTTCCGCGCTCGCCGTTTCTAATTCACCCACCGACGGGTGGCCCTGCGGATCTCCGGGCCGCACAGGCGGCGGCCAGGCACAAAGGCATCACGATCGTGTGGCTGAGGTCGGGGAGGCATGGCAACAAGAATGCGCCCGCCGGAGATCTCCCGCGACACGGCTCATCGTAGCCATGCCAACCCCTCGAGGCAGGAAGGGCTGGCCACGCCGGGCCGTGCCTCGTGATCGCCTTCGTGAAATGTCGCGGGCCGACTCCCATAGTCGGCACTCTCGAGGTCGCAAGCCGAGTCGGCTTGCTTTAAAGTCGCTGCCTGGGACTCGGCTGGGATCGCCTCGACTCGGCCTCCCAAGGTCGCCGGCTGGGACTCGACCGGAGGGGCGCGGCCTGCCCCGATGTCTTGAAAGATCCTGGGTCCCGGGTCGGCCTACCCGTAGCCCATTACTCCGACACTCATCATAAGTGATTGATGAGGGATACAAAAGAGCATTAGTTTGATGTACGAACATGGTTAATTGACATATTTAGTATGTATCAAAGACAGGAAGGCATGTCATTATCAAAGGTATAATGTGTAAAGTAAGCAGATGCAATTTAACCAAATTGGAAGCAATACAAGCTAGACACCATATGCAACATGCAACCACATTTGACAGCACGAGTTAAAGCAAGCACCTAGGATGGTTGTGTGTGGCAATTGAGATCATCAACTGCAGAGCTACTTTTATCGTTTCCAATCACGACATCAGAGCCATTAGAGCGTTGAAACGCTTAGTGCTTATCTTCAATTACACCGAGCGATTTCGTCTTTTCTTTTCTCGCATTCATCAACACCGCCGTAGTCTGAAATACCCAAGCATAAAAAAACAATAATGTGAGTATGGGTGAAGTGTGTGCACAATTAGTACAGTGTAAAGGTAGCAGATAGTAGGTCAGTGAGAAATAAATGACTGGAGACATATGATAGCTCTACAACATGCATGGCACACTCAATTACTACAGGATTCTATGAAAATAACAGTCGACTGAAAGCAAATAGGTTAGTCCATTTTTTCTGCACCGTTCGATGTACAAAGAACGGGGAGATCGCCTTCATCTACCTCCAGCCAGTCAGTGTTGACGATCTTCCTCGAACGCCAACACCACCGCCCAATATTCTCCCCGCTCGCGCCTCCTCGACCTCACCGCACCGCCGTGCTTGGCACCGCCCCCCCGGCCATCCATTCAAGCCCCGCCGACCTCCATATCGGGCGCAAGCAGCTCCTGCGCCCCACACCCCTATGATAGACACAGCTGCGCCGCTTCCCCCGGGGAACAGGCGGACTAGGTACTCCGCGCGCCTAAGCGGGTGCTGCTTCTTTTAATTGCAGTTCGACTGACCCTGAATTGAAATCCAGGCGGGCCACTGACCTCTAGCAAAGGTAAAATAGTAAAAGGGAGGAAACCTTGTGCATTTAGTATCACGAAGAAGATGCAGTAAGAAGCGCTCAACTAGTTTCTTTCGTGGGATGAATACGGTGTGAGCGGAGACGTAAGATTTGCACGAATAAGGGAAGAGGAGTACCTCTTTCTGCTGGCAGTGCTATGTCCTCCCTCTGTTTTTCGATGATCTTGTTGTTCCCCGGAAACCAGAAGTTGTGGAGGACGGTGCAGCCTTGGACGAACCCACGGCCAAGTTGTTGAGTGTGGTGCGGAGGCCATCTGTCGGCGGCGGGGAAGCAGATCCGAGGCGGCGAATGACGGCGTAGGGGGAACAGCTCCGGTGCGGTGGACGGTTGCGACAGTGGAGCCGCAGCAGTGAGGCGCAGGACGGCGTGGTCGGAGTGGTTCTCGTACGGCGCACGTCGGCATCGGCGTCTTGGAGGCAGCTCGCCGGCTTCACCGCTAAGTCCTTGAGGGCGCTATGGTTGCGGTTATGCGCTGGACGATGACGCCGGGTACCGCCCGCGTGATGGAGGAGGGCGGCGGTGGATTGGCCGCTATGGGGTGGAGGACGGAGGAGGTTGGGGTTTCGCAGCTGGTGGAGAGGGCGTTTTCGCGCCCACGGAGTATGAATGGGGAAACGGAGGGAGGCGGGCTGGCGGGGAACTAAGGGGGAACAATGTTTCGGTTTGAGACGCGCTTGTTTGAAATTTGAGGAAAGTTACAAACTTTGCCCCCATCTAAAATTTCGGACATATTGCGGGTTGGTGGTAGGACAGTCCTGTCAGGTGTCCCAAATGTGGGCGGGATAGATTTCGGCCGAGCGCATGGGTGTTTAGGCGCCCACGGCGTATGAATGCTTCTCGAGGCGGTTGAGATCAAGGCGTTGGTGAAGTTACAAACCTACCCCGGTTTAGACCTTTGGACATCGGGCCGATAGGCTACATGGGCCAGAGTCAGGACAGTAATTTCCTACCACCAAAACATTAGTCTCGCGCGGTTTGGGTGACCAGAGGCCTATTTGGCGCTTCGTTCAATATTTGGGAGCAGAAGCATTAATGTTTTCGGTTATCTTGAATTGAACTTTCAGGATTTGTCAAACTTCACAAATCTTTACTCTTGAAAATCCTAAAGCTACGATTATTTTGGAATGGAGGGGGTACATTTTAATATACATTGTACACGAGTATATATTAAAAAATATGCAACTTACCTCAGTTCATGCATGGTTCCAAGTATAATCTCCTTGGTTGCAAAAAAAGTTAGATATGCGTATGAATATATATATATACCATGTTCAAACTCACAACAAAGATTGATGCCCCCTTTTACATCTGATTTACAAATGCCATTATCTTGGGTTCAAATAGATGAATGCACTTCCTATAAATTCGAATCTTCGAAACCCCCTTTATGTTGAATTCGACATGTATTTTATTTCGTAGCTAGCAATTTGTAATGTATCCATGCAAGTGACAAATGTATAAAGTGCTTCGCACTAACAACATGGAGTGCACTAATTAATGTTTATATATGAATTGGAAAAGCATCCATTGCCTATATTTCAAACCGCTCTCACTCTATGGATCGATAATATGAAATAAACACATGCACATGCTAGATTTCAATAGAGTATGGGTGTCTGATAGACCGAGTTTCGTCCATACGCAATTTTGCAGAATTCATGATCTCATCAAAAATAATAATGTCATTTATATTTTAATTTAATGCGTAGAACTGCCTTTTACACGTAGATATCTCTCTATCTAACGCATAAGTGCACACACTTTATATGCATCAGCATTTCTCTTTCACACATGCTCACAATCTCTCTCAGGGTGTCGGGGTGTCTCACGCACATGCTCTCTCTGCTTTCTCTCTCTTTCGACTACTATGTACCACTCTTTTCAAGAATCTCAGCTTGGAAAACACTATTTCTCTCACATGCATATATACACTTGCACGGTCTCTACTAGCCCTCTATACGCACATATATCTGCCTACGTGTCTCCCGCACGCACATTATCTTTAGGCCTCTCTCGCACACATTGCCCCCCCCTGACACACCTCTCTAATAGTAGTTGGCAGATATGATTTCATCATATCATTCGGTAGGATATCCCTGGCTGTTAGGCTGGATGGTAATACAAGGCAAAGTTTTACCCTAGTTTGGATCGAACCCTTGCAGTTGAAGAAAGAGCCTACTCCTGGTACTGTATATTAGTGTTAGGGGTGTGTACAAAGTACACGTGAATTCCAGGCATTGTGCGTGTGTGTATATATACTATCGACGAACTAGCCCCCAAGCTTGTATATCATACTAAGGGCCTAGGGTTACAAATCATATATAGTTGGCTTATCACCAGTGGGGATAGAGTCCTCCACGACTCTGGTAGCTTCGTGTTGTACGCCGAGTCCTCCACATGGGTCTCCATATAACACGTCTCGGTCCAACCTATATGTGGCGCAGGATGGAACCGACCCATGAGTCTTCATGTTGACCCACCACAACTAGAAATGATGTGTGGGGACCCCGACTTGCAAGTCGTGATCGCCGAATGCACGTGTACAGTGATCCCAGAGATCAATGCTCACTGAACACACAGAAGCTGAATAACAAGAGTCTTACATCCATACATACCGTCTTACACAAATAGTGACCATCATGGTCAAGTCTTACATCGATAAAGCCTTAAGGGCTGAACATCAAATGAAACATAGCAGCGAAATCATCATCGATAAGTAGAACCCATGCCATCTCGCCTTAACCCTACAGCATTCTCGACCGAAACGCCCTAGTTCGCATGATCGTCTCCAAAGAACTCTTCTTCGAACTCCGGTTCTTCCATGCCTGGTCAATTTAAATAACCAGTGGCAAGCCAATGAGTACTTTGAATGTACTCGCAAGCAACCCATGATTTGGTTCAAGGAACGGTAATGCATGACATAGGTAAAGTTTTGCATAAAGCTAGTTTTGAGTGCAATGACATGTTCAACATCCTATAAAGCATGCATCAAGAGAACTCAAGTAACCATGAGATCTGGTCACAGATATCAACATATATAGAATTGGGCACCAACCCATTTATCATAAACGGAGTGGGCACCAACCCATCTCCATCGTGTCAAGTCCTGGACTTGATCTATGTCAACACCATCATCTCACACACACCGGGTTTGAAAACAAGTGGACGTAGCCCAAGAGCGGTTACCCAACTGTCCATGACCGTGGACACGGCTATTCAATAGTTTTACACTCGCAGAGGTTGCACACTTTACCCACTAGATCCGGGAACTTCCGTGTCAAACCACGCACAGCGGTACCTCAAGTACCCGGTAAGCACCGATCATTACCTTTCCCTAGACGACACTAACATGGAGTCCACTGATTGGTAGTAACCCCGTGCAAACATTTCACATCATAAAGTCGGAGCCTCGCTCCCATATTCATCACATACCACAAGCACGGGTACCAACGGTGTGTCCGGTGCCCCATAAAGATGGTCATGGTCGCCCTACCCGCACGACCCGCCCCAAGAGAGAGCACCAACTCTCCCCGTCACTAGTAATGCGGGCTCCAAGCTAGTATCGGTCTAGGTACTCAACAATGCCCTTTCCCATATAAGGGTAGAGTGGTTGCATGTAAGGTTGGAATAACGGTCGCAACTCCGACCAATCCGCTTTGAAAACCACACACCCTTTGCTTGGCACACCACTTCGCCATCAAGTGGTCACCCATATCTTCATCTCCCTCGGCATGAGTGGCACCCGACGGGTTTTCGAAAATACTTTTGAAATCACTTTGCTTCCTTCACCATGCATATCCCCATCCCTTTTGCATAGCATCTACTTTAGCATCCTATCTACTCCCACCGGCATAACCCTCATAAGAAGGTAGGGCCATGCACAAATGCAAGTACCAATGAGGAATTGTAATCGTGGCAACCACCCATGTGGTTCACCATCTCGTTATGATTCCGATGCATCATCGATAAAGAGCTAAAATGACATGCATGTAAAAGGGGCATCATAGTCATGGTCAAAGGGCTGCTTGCCTTGGTTGGCTTGGTCTTCAAAGTCTTCCCAAGACTGCTCCTCCTTCTTCCTCGGCTACCTCACAACACGGGATCTATCGCTGCAAGAAAACAACGGAAAAATAAGGCAATAATAAAAACAGAAAAGTCAAAGTGCTCTGAAAAATGTCAACTTAATTTTGTAAAATACTAGGAGGAAAACTAGGAAGGGGGCAACTTTTGGTTTTGGCTCTGGAGTAGCAAAATAGGAGTTATGGATTTTCAAAGGTTCATTTAAATGCTAAAAATAACATTTAAATATTTACAGAAAGGAAAAGGTGATTGGATCTGAGTGAAAGTTGCACCATTAAATAGATTGCAATATTCTAGGAATTTAGAAATTGGAATCAATGCATTTGGACTAATATACTGCCCTGTGGAATTTTTGGAAAACTACGTAAAAGAAAAAAGGAAACGGCGCCGTACATCGGGCCGAGAGGCCACAAGAGCAGCAGGCCTGGGGAAACCCCAGCCCACGCGGCTGCCACGTCAAGGCGTGAAGGGCGAGTACGCCGCCGACGACGGCGGTCTCAGAGGCACACACAAGACGTTTAAACCCGACGGTGGATCCCACCCGCCGTATGCGTGAGGTCGACCAGCCGCCCCACGGCGTCCGCTGCTACCTCCGCCAGAGGCGACGCGAAGCCACGGCCGGCGATCAGGCACGGGAAGCGGAGCGGGACTACCGCTGGTTCTGGAGGGAGTCGCGGATCCAGTGGGGGTGGAGATGGTCGCCGGGTGGCTGCCACGGGCGACGAGGTCCCGCGCGGAGATGCTTGGCGCCGGTGGCTCCGGCCGCCCCAGCTGCAAAACGAGGGGCAAGCGAGGGAAAGTGTCATGAGGTGAGGGGAGGCCGAATCGAGGGAGAAACAGGCGGAGGGGGCCTGACCCAGCAGACGACGGCGACCCGAGGCGGCGGAGCTCGAGCTCGATCTCGAGCTCGGGCGCTCTCGAGCGAAGGGGTGGATCCAGGTGGATTAGGTGTGGGGAGAGCGACAGAAGGAAGAGGAGAGCTCGAGAGTGCCTTAAATAGGCTGGCCACGGTTCACCGTGGGCGTGGCTTACGGCACCAAGGGATCCGCCTGGGAGGGCGAAGGAGAGGAGCAGGAGCTGTCCACGGCGCTGTGGGAATGGAGTAGGGCGCCAGGAGAAGGAGAGAGAGCGAGGGAGGGCTCAAGCGTCCGCTGCAGTGAGGCCAGCCATTGGCCGAGCCGGGCGGCGTCGGCACGCCGCTGCAGGAGGGGAGAGAGAGGGGAGACAGAGGGGCGGCACGGCGGCGCAGTAGCAGACGCCGAGGCACATCAGCCGCGCGATGGGAAGGCTCAAACGGTCGGGAGGCGCGTCGGGGCTCGGCCGCCATCAGAAGCGCCCAGAGCAGGCTTTGGCGGCATGTGTGCGCTGCGTGCTCTGCCGTGTCCACTTAAGGCTGGAAGCTACAAAGAGCATGGGACAAGACCATAGAAAGGCCTGGGATGCCCTGGGGTGCAGAAGGGAGAGAGAGAAGCTGGGAGAGAGGAGAGAAGATGTTGTCCAGAGAGGACAAACTTGATTCCCCCCTTCCTCCACATTGTTTCTTTGGGTAGAAATGTGTCCAGGTGACAGAGGGAAGTGAGGAGGGGTTGTGGCAAGGAGATTAACTCATGGAGATTTGTGAAAGTGGCAAAAAGAGGCCTTTTTGTATTTTGCCAGAAGGTGTTTGATGGAGTTTTTGTTAAGTTAATGATCCTCACTGGCCAAGATACTCCAAGGGGTGAAATGTCACATAAATATAGGGCCTTCCACCCATTTTGAGCTTATTTGGACAAAGTTGCCAATGCAACTTTTGCAAACCCTAGAAATGGGCAGGAATGGGTTTGTGTAGATCCAGTGGATTAAATCATTTCTCCTTGATGTGCCACTTGGTGTGGTAGCCCTATTTGGTCACATGATCAGGCTCACCAAAGTTGGGGTCTTGGAGAAAAGTTGGTAGTGCAAAGTGGTTCAAACTTGATTTTGGTCGAGAGGGTTTTGAGGCACTTTGACCAAGATTTCCTCTTCTCCAACCTGTGCCATTTGGTCCAGTTGCATCATTAGATCAATGAAGCATGTCCACCAAATTTGAGCACATTTGGACATACTTGGCAATGTAAAGTTGATCAAACTTTAGATTGGACAGAAATGGTTTTGAGGGGTTTTGATGGTGTTATCTTGTTCTCCAAGTCATGAGACTTGGCAAGATCAACAGATATGTCATATGTGACATGATAGAATTTTCCTGGAATTTTTGGAGAATATTTCCTTTGTAAATATTTCAAAAGCTTGAAATATCCAGAAAGGGTTTTAGAGGGGTTTGACCAATATTTTGAACATGACCATGTGTTGAAACTCTTATATATGGACAATATATGTCCTATGAGCTTCCCTAAATTTTGTCAAATATTTTTGAAACAGAAAAATAATTATTTCCTATTAAAGACCATTCCTGGCCTTAAGAGAAAGCCTTTAAATAAAATAGAACAGTAACTTTTAAAATTATACTTTTGTGGTTCCTGGGCATCCTATATCTAATAGGAGTCAAATATATTTTTGGAAAGATTTTTACTGCCCTTAATCAAGTACTTGCAAGGCAAACCTCAATTCAGGGTTTTGGAAAACTAATTTTAAAAATACTTTCTGGCCAAATTATTTTTGTAAGAAAATTCTATGTAGCACTATTCACATGGCATGATCATTGGTCAGGAGCTTGGGGTAAGGAGATGGAATATAGAGTGTAGAGTAGTTGACTTCAAGAAGCACTTGAAAAGGAACATAGAGAGAAAACCAACTCCAAATAAAAGCCAAATAATGCAAAAGTTTTTGTTGGTCCAAATTTTCATGCTTCATTGATAAAAATGAAATGTTACAAAATGCAGGGTGTGACAGACCTACCCCCCTTACAAGAATCTCGTCCCCGAGATTCCTAAACTAGGCTTGAAAGAGGTACGGAAATTCGGATCTAAGGTAGTCTTCTCGCTCCCAAGTTGCTTCTGCTTCGGTATGATTGCTCCATTGGACTTTGAAGTACTTGATGGCGCGGCTTCGAGTGTGTCGTTCAGCCTCATCCAGAATGCAGATGGGCCGCTCACGATACGTCAAATCAGGTTGAAGATCAATGGCTTGGTGATTGACGTCTTTGTAGAGGTCGGGCTTGTCTCGAACTTGGAGACACTTCCGAGTTGTGACACGGAACACGCCAGTGCACATCGAAAGTTCGTGGAAGTTCCAACTGGTAAGCCACTTCTCCTCGCCGCCGCTGATCTTGAAGGGGCCAATGTATCTCGGTCGAGCTTTCCTTTGACATGAAAGCGCTGGGCTCCTTTGAGAGGGGTGACCCGAGATAGACATGGTCTCCAACTCGAAGTTTATGTCTCGCGACGTGAGTCTGCAGATAGCTCTTCCGCCTTGACTTGGCAGACTTCAGACGCCTCGGACAAGCTGGACTTGCTCTTCGCTTCACAAGGATATCGTGCCCAAAGACAAGTCCTTCTCCGCCTCCGACCAGCTTGAGAGGTGTACGACACTTCCGCCAGATAACACTTCAAATGGTGCCATCCGAGGCTGGCCTGATAACTGTTGTTGTAAGAGAACTCGCGAAAGGGAGGCAATCTTCCCACTTAGCTCCATAAGCTAAGACACAGGCTCGGAGCATATCTTCGAGTATTTGATTCACTGCTCGGTCTCGACCTCCGGTCTGTGGGTGGCGCAAGCTAAAGGACAACTTGGTCCCCATGGCCTCCTCGAACTTCTTCCAAAACCTTGAGGTGAACTGGTTCCTCGATCCGACACAATCTCCTTGGGAACACCATGAAGGCTCACGACTCGGTTGATGTAGAGACTGCAACTGGTTCCCTTGTAGGTTGTCTTGACAGAATGAAGTGGGCCACCTTGGTCAAATGGTCAACTATGACCCGGATGGAGTCATGTCCCTTGTTTGACCTAGGTAGTCCAAAGGATGAAATCCATTCGACTTTATCCCATTTCCACTGGGAACCTTGAGTGGTTGGAGTAATCCAACAGGTCGCCGATGTTCAGCCTTGACCTCCGGCATACGCCACATTTTGCAACATAGGTGGCAATCTCCTTTTCATCCCGTACACCAAAATCTTCCTTCGTGTCTTGATACATCTTGGTGCCTCCCGGTGGATGGAATATGGGCTGTCATGAGCTTCTTGCAAGATCAGGTTCTTGAGCTCAACCTTGTTGGGCACGCAGATGCGATTCCCAAACCACACAATTCCTTCCTCATCTTCTCAGAATCCTGAGGCTTTGCCTGCCTTGATCTTCCTCTTGATGCCTTCAATACTCTCATGCCCCTTCGAGCTTTCTTGATGTCATCCATCAAGGTAGGCTTAACTTCGATGTTGGCCAAGAACTCGTGCAACCAGTTCCAACCCAAGCTTTCAAGTTCTTCATACAAGGCGGTAGCTTGTGCTTCAAAGATAGCATTCAAGGAGCAAGCCTTCCGCTCAACGATCTGCTACCACATTAGCCTTTCAGGTGGTATTGAACACCGAGGTCATAATCTTTATCAACTCCAGCCATCTTCTCTCGCCTCATGTTCAATTCCTCCGAGTGAAAATATACTTCAGACTTTTGTGATCCGTGTATATCTCACATCGCTTCCCCAAAAGGTAATGTCGCCAAGTTTTCGTGGCATGAACCATCGCTGCTAGCTCAAGGTCATGAGTAGCGAGTTCTCTTCGTGAGGTCGTAATTGCCTTGAAAGGTAGGCCACGACTCGCCTTTCTTGCATCGTAACACCTCCCATCCGGTTCTTGACGATCACAAGATATCACAAACTCCTTGTGTATATCCGTGTGGCCGTAATCGAGCGTGGTTAGCCTCTTCTTCAGCTCCCGAAGCTCTTCGCACTTCGGCCCATTCGAACTTCTTGTCCTTCTTCAAGAGCTGAGTCATGGGTCGGGCAATGCTTGAGAATCCTTCAACGAACTTGCGGTAGTATCCCGCGAGTCCGAGGAAGCTTCGACTTCCTTCACATTGCTCGGGATTGCCATTCACCACGGCTTCAATCTTAGCAGGTCGATCGACAATCCTCTTCGTTAGAACATGACCCAGAATCCAACTTCACGCAGCCGAATTCACACTTGCTGAACTTGGCATACAGTTGGTGCTCTCGCTTGTCTAGGACCATCCTCAAGTGTTGCTCGTGCTCTTCTTCCGACTTCGAGAAGACAAGAATGTCATCAATGAAGACAACGACGAACTTGTCCAAATATTCCATGAAGACCTTATTCATGAGATACATGAAGTAAGTCGGGCATTGGTCAATCCAAAGGACATGACCGCATTCATACAGCCATATCTGTTACTAATGCCGCCTTCGAATATCTTGGGGTCTGATCTTCGTTGGTAGTACCCAGATCCGAGGTCGATCTTGGAGAACACCTTGGCCCCATTGAGTTGATCAAACAGATCTTCAATCTTGGGAAGTGGGTACTTGTTCTTGATTGTAACCTCATTGAGGGAGCGGTAGTCAATGCATAAGCGGATGGTACCGCCCTTCTTGCCACAAACAGAACAGGCGATCCCTAAGGGAGGCACTAGGGCGGATAAATCCTTCCTCAACTGCTCTTCCACCGCTTCTTCAACTCGCTAACTCCTCCGATCCCATTCTATAAGGCTTTTATAGATGGGTCCTGCTCCGGTATGAGCTCGATGATGAACTCAATGTCTCGATCAGAGGCATTCCCGTAGCTCATCAGAAAAACATCGGGTACTCACATACTATCAAGCACTTGTTCCAATCCAACTTCAATGACAATTGACTTGGTTGGCTTGAGCAGAGAGGGTTGGAGCAAATGACTTCGACTCCTCGGTCATTGGTCATAGTGACCGTCCGGTTGGCAATCAATCAAGCCTTGGTGCTTGCTGAGCCAATTCATTCCCAAGATCACATCCAAGCCTTGTGATTTTAGGATGATAAGGTCTGCTAGGAAGTCTACCCGCTAATGGTAATCCCGACTCCTTTACATCCTATCTTGGCTCTCATCTCTGCTCCGGGGTTTGTACCACCATAGGGTTGTTTAGGGTGTAGGGTCATGCCACTCTTTAATGCAAAACTT
This sequence comes from Aegilops speltoides, assembly GCA_021437245.1. NCBI lineage: Eukaryota > Viridiplantae > Streptophyta > Magnoliopsida > Poales > Poaceae > Aegilops > Aegilops speltoides. The sequence continues at coordinate 47,315 of JAHHZJ010000674.1, read as the reverse complement.
TGGGTGACAAAAGAATGCGTGGCTCCGTAATCAAACAAAACAGATTATGGTGTTGAATTGACAAGGAACGTACCCAGCACGACGTCCGGGTCTTCCTGGGCTTCTTCCGCTGTGACATGGTTCACACGACCCCTGCCATTGTTGGGCAAGTTGCGGGGAGCTTGGTTCCTCGGTGGCATACCACGACCTTGTCCCGGTTCTGCGATTGGGGCGCGGGCGTCGGGCTTCTTGTTGGGGCAATTCTTGGAGTAGTGCCCTGCTGTCCACATCCAAACAAGTGACTTGATTGGGGACGACGCCTTGCCAAAGATTGTTATTGGGGTTGTTGTAAGCTGGCCTCGGGTTGGCATACCGAGGTGGATAGTTGGTGCGAGGTGCGAGGAGCTCTTGGCTGCCGATAGGTTGGCTTGGCGGGGCTGGCTGCCACGGACGAGGCTTCGTTGCCGGAGCTACCCTTGATCATCTTGCGCTTACGAGTGTCATCCAAGGCACGCCGCTTGTCCTCAAGCATGAGCGCCTTTGTTCACCGGATCGAAAGGTCGGGCAGTCACACACAACAAGCGAGTATTGCAGAGTCCGGTTAAGGCCTTCCATGAAGCGCTCCGCTTGGCAGATCGCGCTTGACATCTTCAGGGCATACCTTGAGAGAACACCGAACTTCTGCATGTACTCCTTGACTGTGGTTGCTACCTTGCTTCAAAGGCTCGAACTCGCGCTTCTTGATGGCCATGAGTCCGTAAGGGATGTGGGCCTTATGGAATTCCGCCTTGAAAGTGTTCCAAGTGATATCTTGCTCAACATGCATAGCCTTGAATCCATCCCACCAAGCTCTGGCAGTCCCCCGAGACAAGGGGCAGCATACGCCACTTTGTCACGGTCCTCAGCATCCGACTAGTGCCAGCAGATCCTCAATGGTGCGGACCCACTGCCTCGCATCCGTGGGGTTCAGCAGCCTCGATGAAAGTGGGTGGTGCATGCTTCTTGAACTCCACCAGGTGGAACGCCCATGGTCAGTGCCCCGCCGGGCCGGGCGGTTGACAGCCCGAGCAATCATCCGAGGGCTGCAGTGTTGGCTTGCGCTCCTCTCAAAAAGCTTGGAGAAGCTGAGCCATATCCATGCTTGGAGGAGGTGGTGGTGGTGGAGTCTGCCCTGGGCTTGGTCTGGCTGGCTCGGCCTCAGCAGAACCTCCGGCTTCTTGCGGCTGGGTAGAGGTACCAAGACGTGTTACAACAGCATCCCGTTGGAGTGGTCAAGGTCTCATGATAGGGAACAACAATGAGGGAAAGCAGAGAGATGGAATGCCTAGTAAGGGGTGGTGTGACACAATTTTAGTAAAGCAAAGGCCAAGGGCCAAACTCATGCATTAAACTAAATGGGAGATGTAGTCGCTTACAAGTTCCCAAGGAAAGTACGACTTCATCAAAGCAAGTTGAAAGCAAACACAACATAACATGGTTTCATAAGAACCATTACAAAGACTCGACTTAAAAGGGGTACACGACCTATCCTACCATAGGCTACGAGCTAGCCTATCCTAGTCCCGAACGGGGTCTAAGTGGTGGAATGCTCGGTCGGGTATTCGGCTCCTCGGGTCTTCCTCCTCATCATCATCTGTCTCGGTCTCCTCATCGCCGAGGAAGTGGAGGAGTGAAGGAGCTGAACACGGCGCTGCTTTGCTGGTGGCGTCTTGAAGAGGTTATGGTACTCCTTCGCCGTCATACGGCGTGGCTGAGGTGCTCCCTCGGCAGCTGCGACTGAGGGGGTCGTCCGCCTCGTAAGCTACCATGGCTGTCCAGGGGTGCTCCATCCTTCTTGATCCTGTCCGCCTTCGTTCGAACTATGCGGAGGAGCTCCTTGGTCTCGCTGGAGTTCCTCCAAGTCTCCGTCGACTCGAGGCCAGTGTGTGCTGCTGCATCGTCGGCACACAAGCTGAAGTAGGTCCGAAGCGGAGAGGAAGTCCCTCGTCCAAGGGTGGTGCTGGTGCGCTGCTCTCGCTGCCACCTTCCTTACGATAAGGCAGTAACGAGTGGCTGGCTCTCTTGCCATCTCTGGCAGGAGATCCCGGAGGCGAAGTCGGTGCCTTGAGGGCAGCAGCCTCCACGGCGAGAAGCAAGTGTCGCCATCCGGGGTCCCTCAAAGAACCAGCTCGTCAGGCGCCATTCGCCTCACGACTATCTCCACGTGATACTCCTTCTTGGTGCCGTCGACCCAGGCTCGTGGTAGGAGAAGGTGGGGACTCGAGTGAACTCGGCACTTCCCGAGGCTATCCTCAAGAAGCACGGAAACCCAAAGGTCGAGGTCCTCTGCACGCGGCCATCTACAAAAAGTGGAAGGAAGGGTCAATAAAGGAATGTGACCTATGTTTGGGATGCTAACATAAAACATAGGTATATGGGTAATCTAGGGATAGTCTCGCCTAACTAACGCCCATGCTAACTAAGGCTTCCTACAACGGATGGCTCGTACCAGCTCTGTGGGGACCCCGACTTGCAAGTCGTGATCACCGAATGCACGTACAAAGGATCCCGAGATCAATGCTCACCGAACACACGTAAGCTGAATAACAAGAGTCTTACATCCATACATATCGCCTTACACAAATAGTGACCATCATGGTCAAGTCTTACATCGATAAAGCCTTAAGGGCTGAACATCAAATGAAACATAGCAGCGGAAATCATCATCGATAAGTAGAACCCATGCCATCCGCCTTAACCCTACAGCATTCTCGACCGGAACGCCCTAGTTCGCATGATCGTCTCCAAAGAACTCTTCTTCAACTCCGGTTCTTCCATGCCCGGTCAATTAAATAACCAGTGGCAAGCCAATGAGTACTTTGAATGTACTCAAGCAACCCATGATTTGGTTCAAGGAACGGTAATGCATGACATAGGTAAAGTTTTGCATAAAGCTAGTTTTGAGTGCAATGACATGTTCAACATCCTATAAAGCATGCATCAAGAGAACTCAAGTAACCATGAGATCTGGTCACGATATCAACATAAATAGAATGGGCACCAACCCATTTATCATAAACGGAGTGGCACCAACCCATCTCAATCGTGTCAAGTCCTGGACTTGATCCATGTCAACACCATCATCTCACACACACCGGTTTGAAAACAAGTGGACGAGCCCAAGAGCGGTTACCTAATCTGTCCATGACCGTGGACACGGCTATTCAATAGTTTTACACTCGCAGAGGTTGCACACTTTACCCACTAGATCCGGGAACTTCCGTGTCAAACCACGACCATGGTACTCAAGTACCCGGGGTAAGCACCCGATCATTACCTTTCCCTAGACGACACTAACATGGAGTCCACTCGATTGGTAGTAACCCCCGTGCCAAACATTTCACATCATAAAGTCGCGGAGCCTCGCTCCCATATTCATCACATACCACAAGCACGGGGTACCAACGGTGTGTCCGGTGCCCCATAAAGATGGTCATGGTCGCCCTACCTGGCACGACCCCGTCCCAAGAGAGAGCACCAACTCTCCCCCGTCACTAGTAATGCGGGCTCCAAGCTAGTATCGGTCTAGGTACTCAACAATGCCCTTTCCCATATAAGGGTAGAGTGGTTGCGCATGTAAGGTTGGAATAACGGTCGCAACTCCGACCAATCCGTTTTGAAAACCACACACCCTTTGCTTGGCACACCACTTCGTCATCAAGTGGTCACCCATATCTTCATCTCCCTCGGGCATGAGTGGCACCCGACGGGGTTTTCGAAAATACTTTTGAAATCACTTTGCTTCCTTCACCATGCATATCCCCATCCCTTTTGCATAGCATCTACTTTAGCATCCTATCTACTCCCACCAGCATAACCCTCATAAGAAGGTAGGGCCATGCACAAATGCAAGTACCAACGAGGAATTGTAATCGTGGCAACCACCCATGTGGTTCACCATCTCGTTATGATTCCGATGCATCATCGATAAAGAGCTAAAATGACATGCATGTAAAAGGGGCATCATAGTCATGGTCAAAGGGCTGCTTGCCTTGGTTGGCTTGGTCTTCAAAGTCTTCCGGCACTGCTCCTCCTTCTTCCTCGCCTACCTCACAAATCACGGGATCTAACGCTGCAAGAAAACAACGGAAAAATAAGGCAATAATAAAAACAGAAAAGTCAAAGTGCTCTGAAAAATGTCAACTTAATTTTGTAAAATACTAGGAGGAAAACTAGGAAGGGGGCAACTTTTGGTTTTGGCTCTGGAGTAGCAAAATAGGAGTTATGGATTTTCAAAGGTTCATTTAAATGCTAAAAATAACATTTAAATATTTACAGAAAGGAAAAGGTGATTGGATCTGAGTGAAAGTTGCACCATTAAATAGATTGCAATATTCTAGGAATTTAGAAATTGGAATCAATGCATTTGGACTAATATACTGCCCTGTGGAATTTTTGGAAAACTACAGAAAAGAAAAAGGGGAAACGGCGCTGTGCCCATCGGGCCGAGAGGCCACAAAGAGCAGCAGCCCTGGGGAAACCCCAGCCCACGCGCTGCCACGTCAAGGCGTAAGGGCGAGTACGCCGCCGACGGCGGTCTCAGAGGCACACAAGACGTTTAAACCCGACGGTGGATCCCACCCGTCGTATGCGAGGTCGACCAGCCGGCCCCACGGCGGCCGCCGCCTACCTCCGCCAGAGGCGACGCGAAGCCGCCGGGCGGCGATACAGGCACGGAAGCGGAGCGGGACTACCGTTGGTTCAGGAGGGAGTCGCGGATCCAGTGGTGGTGGAGATGGTCGCGGGTGGCTGCCACGGGCGACGAGGTCCCGCGGCGGAGATGCTTGGGCGCCGGTGGCTCGGCTGCCCCCAGCTGCAAAACGAGGGGGAAGCGAGGGAAAGTGTCAAGGAGGTGAGGGGAGGCCGAATCGAGGGAGAAACAGGCGGAGGGGCCTGTACCCGCAGATCGACGGCGACCCGAGGCGGCGGAGCTCGAGCTCGATCTCGAGCTCGGGCGGCTCTGAGCGAAGGGGTGGATCCAGGTGGATTAGGTGTGGGAGAGCGACAGAAGGAAGAGGAGAGCTCGAGAGTGCCTTAAATAGGCTGGCCACGGTTCACCGTGGGCGTGGCCTCTGACGGGCACCCAAGGATCCGCCTGAGGGCGAGGAGAGGAGCAGGAGCTGTCCACGGCGCTGTGGGAATGGAGTAGGGCGCCAGGAGAAGGAGAGAGAGCGAGGGAGGGCTCTGGCGTCCTGCGTGAGGGCCAGCCATTGGCCGAGCCGGGCGGCGTCGGCACGCGCTGCAGGAGGGGAGAGAGAGGGGGAGACAGAGGGGGCAGCACGGCGGCGTGTAGCAGACGTCGAGGCACATCAGCCGGCGCGATGGGAAGGCTCGAAACGGTCGGGAGGCGCGGCGTCAGGGCTCGGCCGCCATCAGAAGGCGCTCCAGCAGGCTTTGGCGGCATGTGTGCGCTTATGTGCTCTGCCGGTCCACTTGCGCCTGGAAGCTACAAAGAGCATGGGACAAGACCATAGAAAGGCCCAGGATGCCCTGGGTGCGAAGGGAGAGAGAGAAGCCGAGAGAGGAGAGAAGATGTTGTCCAGAGAGGACAAACTTGATTCCCCCCTTCCTCCACATTGTTTCTTTGGGTAGAAATGTGTCCAGTGATGAGGGAAGTGAGGAGGGTTGTGGCAAGGAGATTAACTCATGGAGATTTGTGAAAGTGGCAAAAGAGGCCTTTTGTATTTTGCCGAAGGTGTTTGATGGAGTTTTGTTGTTAATGATCCTCACTGGCCAAGATACTCCAAGGGTGAAATGTCACATAAATATAGGGCCTTCCACCCATTTTGAGCTTATTTGGACAAAGTTGCCAATGCAACTTTTGCAAACCCTAGAAATGGGCAGGAATGGGTTTGTGTAGATCCAGTGGATTAAATCATTTCTCCTTGATGTGCCACTTGGTGTGGTAGCCCTATTTGGTCACATGATCAGGCTCACCAAAGTTGGGGTCTTGGAGAAAAAGTTGGTAGTGCAAAGTGGTTCAAACTTGATTTTGGTCAGAGAGGGCTTTGAGGCACTTTGACCAAGATTTCCTCTTCTCCAACCTGTGCCATTTGGTCCAGTTGCATCATTAGGTCAATGAAGCACGTCCACCAAATTTGAGCACATTTGGACATACTTGGCAATGTAAAGTTGATCAAACTTTAGATTGGACAGAAATGGTTTTGAGGGGTTTTGATGGTGTTATCTTGTTCTCCAAGTCATGAGACTTGGCAAGATCAACAGATATGTCATATGTGACATGATAGAATTTTCCTGGAATTTTTGGAGAATATTTCCTTTGTAAATATTTCAAAAGCTTGAAATATCCAGAAAGGGTTTTAGAGGGGTTTGACCAATATTTTGAACATGACCATGTGTTGAAACTCTTATATATGGACAATATATGTCCTATGAGCTTCCCTAAATTTTGTCAAATATTTTGAAACAGAAAAATAATTATTTCCTATTAAAGACCATTCTGGCCTTAAGAAAAGCCTTTAAATAAAATAGAACAGAACTTTTAAAATTATACTTTTGTGGTTCCCGGGCATCCTATATCTAATAGGAGTCAAATATATTTTTGGAAAGATTTTTACTGCCCTTAATCAAGTACTTGCAGGCAAACCTCAATTCAGGGTTTTTGGAAAACTAATTTTAAAAATACTTTCTCGCCAAATTATTTTGTAAGAAAATTCTATGTAGCACTATTCACATGGCATGATCATTGGTCAGGAGCTTGGGGTAAGGAGATGGAATATAGAGTGTAGAGTAGTTGACTTCAAGAAGCACTTGAAAAGGAACATAGAGAGAAAACCAACTCCAAATAAAAGCCAAATAATGCAAAAGTTTTTGTTGGTCCAAATTTTCATGCTTCATTGATAAAAATGAAATGTTACAAAATGCAGGGTGTGACATGATGTGCCCACCACACCACACACGCAATCGACCACTAAGAAAATAAGCATATAAGATAGTACAACGGTATCTAGTTCATGATACGTCTCCATATTTTGTTGATGACACTGACGGACTTTGCATTTGATGCGTGCTCCGTATTTTGTTGACGACACTTACGATCATTGTATTTCAAACGAAAGCACGATATGGTCACTGGACTTCAGAATAAGCTCATCACAGTCACCACATACATTTTGTCGTGCTAACCAACATGTGGTTGGATGGTTAGAGGACAGTGGTTTCTCGAGCCCACCAAGGTTAAAGTCCCGGTGCTCGCATTTATCTTGTGTTAATTTCAGTATTTTCCGGTGATGTACATTCAATGGGAGGAGACGTTCCACTCGACTACGAGGCACCTATGGTGACTTCGTAAAATCTCAAGATCATATATGTTGGCCCACTCTCTCGAAGGTGCGGCGGCGGACCGGCGGTGGGGAGTGGTTTCGGGGAGGGCAGGCCGGACGCGGGCGGCGGGGCGGGCGGTTCGGCCGGTGGTGGTTGGTGGCTTGGGGGGGGGTGGAGTTTGATGATAAACTGGAGGCCCTTGATTTCGTATCCAACGGCTGGAAAATCTAATGACCAGAGATGAAAAAGTCAGTCGACTGACGTGTAGCCTCACCCCGCACGTACACATGCACGCACGCAAGACACGCACGCATGTAAGCGTACAACACTGACACGTACACATAACGTACACACGCACGCATGCTGGCATGCAACACTGACACGTACACATGCACTCACGAACACACGCACCTACGCACCCATGCATGCAACACTGAAACGCACCCTTGCACGTACGCACCCATGCATGCAACACTGAAACGCACCCTTGCACGCACGCAACACTCGCACGCCTGCATGCACACAGCACACGACGCAAGACACACTCTTAACTACATGAAAAAGATGACGTCACACTCAATGAACAATCATCGGTTTATGAAATGCCCACTTCTGACCGCCCTGGCCCACCAAAGGTTCGTCAGCTGTGCGCTGCCTGCGTTGGGTCACTGACATGCAGGCCATGCACCCAAAGAGCCCACACGTCAGTGGAAGAACGACGTGGTGTCCTAGGTCAGAGTCGAGGGCGCCACTCACGGCACGCCTGGCTGAACACGCCTCCGTGCCGCATTCAAACGCCTCCATGAAACCCGCCCATGTGGAAGCCGAGAAACCCACTCTGGACACACGTCCGTTCATGACCGGGCCGGCATTAAATGCAACGCCGACCGAGCTCCTCTCGTCCGCCGTCTATTTAATCTCCTATTTAAACGAGGCCAAACGCCGGCCAAGAATCGCACACCTCCACCGCTCCCCTATCTCCTCCACCATTTTGCCCACTCTTACAATGGCTTACGAAGAGTAGTTATTCCGCATCCAAGCCGGCTGGGTAGCCCGCCGGATACGAGCTATGCAGCTCGCTGAACCACCTCCCACCCCTCGCCCGACGGAGCCAGTTGCCGCCCCAAGCCGGCGCGCGGTTCAGCAACTCGCCGCTCCAGGCCAGCTGGACGAGGAGCGGCACACGGGCGTCGTTGCTGCCGTCCACGCCGCCGCCTCGTACCGCGTCTTCCATTTCTGTGGCCGAGACTCCCATGCTGGCGGCCGCGCCATGCAAGCAGAGACAGAAGCCGGGTGCGCGGAGAGCGACGAGTCAGTGGCCAGCGCCTCCGCGTCCGCCGCCATCATCGAGGAGAAGTAGAACATGGGAGGCCGCCGCCGCTTGGGTCCCATGAAGGCCACCGTGGAGGCGACGCCGGCATACACAACAGGTGTCTTGCCGGATCCTTTTGTTGCGAGGACCTTCGTCGACCCCGCATGTGCTCCACGGAAGAGGTCAATGTTAGGATGAACTCGAGCTGGTGCCGGCCATGGCGAAGTAGTGGCCGGTGATGAACTCGAACCGGTACCGGCCACCATCATCTTCGGCACCAGCCAATGATATCAGTTGGGCAGTGGGGAAGCGAGCCATCCTTTGCGCTGAAGCATATACCTCTGGGGCTCCCGGCAGTCCGGTGATCGTGCTGCCGGACATGAGGAACACAAATCGATCGGCGGGCGACCATTTAGGCCATGTATTATATACATGTGCTGTCCAGAACTAGCACCATGTAGTTCATTTGAATGTAATGAAATCCGTCATGTTTGTGTGAAAATCCGGTATTTTATATGATTTATGTCGTTGTTTATATGAAATACTCTGGTGGTTGCGCGAATGAGTATCAGTTTGTCTATGTGTTTGCGTGAATTTCGTCGGTTGGTTGAGTTGCTGTCATAATGTGTGCGGCTACGGTTGGATGGCGTAATTTGCGGGTCACCGGTCGGTCTGCGGGCGGCTCGGGCGGTGTTGTGGGACAAAAAAACACAGCTCGTGCGAGCTCGTCTCCAACGTGCGCGCTGGAGGATGCATGACAGCATGAGCACCCGAGCCGTTCCTCATTCATCGGTGGCAAAGGCACCGGTGGACAAAAGGGTCGCCAATATTTTGGCTACCCCGGGCAAGATCCAAACAGCCCCTCCCAACAGATTCAAATCCCTCGTTCGCCGTGGAATTTTGCCATGTGTTGTTTTCATGGACTAGCAAGATGCCCGTGCATTGCACGGAACATAAAGATGCATTTTTTTACAAACTCCCGCATGCATGCAAGGGATAATTAATGTCCTCCTCTGCTAGTACCACGAGGCAAACACCATTAATATTGCATCGATTAGTGTTAGTGGCCTTGTATATCTGCAAATTGTAATTTTGATAGTGGCCCCTTGTATATAAAAATGGAGGGAGAAATATGAGAGATAAGGTGAGGAGGAGTGGGGCGTGGTGGTGACTGGTGGTCGGACGGAGGCATGGGGATGGACGACGCATTATGTCTAGGTTTGTATCTCTCTCACGCACACCCACGTAGGTGGGGGACGTGCACGAAGAGAAGAGGTGCACGCACGGCGCACGTACTCCCGTCTCTTTCCCAACAACACCCGCGCGGGTACACGGTGGAGCTCATTTCTGTATGAAAAAGGCAGCCCACGTAGTTATTTGGCACGTGTACTGGTTGTCCACTTGGTGGAGGGAGGATCGTCTACCACGGGTGAACAAACAAATTGCGACTTGACGCATTATGTTAAATTAAAAAAAGAGGCAAACCATGTGGGGCCTACCTTAGAGGCAAGGCTCTATACACTGGAGTACTTTTGATGTGTCCCGTCAACTCCTGAGAACGAGGAGAAACTTGCTTAGTCGCCGTCTCCCCATGCAGGCGCGGTGGCTCGCAGGATGAGGTGAAGCTGGAGTACTACTGTACGCCTTTACACCCGCTCCCTCGCCCACGCGCGCGGTGGCTCGCGGCACGAGGAGAAAAATTTTACTACACCCTCCGTTTACTCCTCGTCCCTACTACGTACTTTGGTTAGTACTCCCTCTATTTACTTATAAAAGGCCACTATAAAAAAATACATTTTGCATCTATACAAGGCCACAAATAGTAATCGAGACAAAAGTTACTACTCCCTCCTTTCCAGTTTATGGCTCAATTTCAAAATCACTCCAACCAAGGTAGACGGTGAGTGGTCGAATTAATTTCGTAGTTTGCACAGTACGCTTGTTTTTCTCAAGAAGTTGTGTTTACCGAGGCATTAGTTAGAACGAATGCATGAATGACCACTAAATTTCCATGAACTTGTACATGCATTGGTTAGTTTCCTCTTGACACTGCTTGCATCGTGTGATCTAACGCACCTCGAAATCCAACATGTAATGGTACTACTACTAGTATAGTACTAGAATTGAGACTTATCAAACGGAAAAACGAATGTTTTTTAGATGAGCCCTATAAACCCTAGTGGGTACGTACTCCGTAAAAACAGATTTTTCCAAAACTAAGTCGCTCCCTTTCATGAATTCTGTAGTATACTCCTCCGTCGACGCTCCCTTTCATGAATTCTGTACTTCCTCTCACCGACATGTGGGACATATAGCAACCGGGTCGACGTGTCAAGTACCAAATAACAGTGCAGAACAGCAGGGGGATGCACCCCACTTGTACCGGCCCAGTGTTAGTAATGAGCAATGAGACGTCAAATCACAATGCCGCACCTTCCCAGACGGGTGAAGCAACCATTATTTCACACTTCGGTTCGACATCATCTCAAGCCACGTACTAGTATTGCTTCTGCCTCAAGAGGGACACGTGCATCGCCTTGGTACATCATGACACGTGGGACCGCATGACAGGCCATGCTCCCCCGCCAATCGCTGGGTAAAATCACCTCATTTTTACTATACTTCCTCCGGATCGGTTTACTACATGGCATGCACGTCGTTCTAGGTTGAGAATTTAACTGGCTATATATATATATATATATATATATATATGTGTGTGTGTGTGTGTGTGTGTGTGTGTGTGTGTGTGTGTGTGTGTGTGTGTGATGAATAGTATGCTAGCCTTTTAAAAATGTATACTTTTGTACAGAAGTACTCCACTATCGATGGATTGCGCCATGGAGCAAAAATTGGAATTTTAAAAAAAGGTGGTACATATAGAGAGCGCTCGTCACCAAATTATGCATATAGTACTATTAAAAAAGCTAGTACGTGCTTAATTGGGGTGCTAAATTCTATTAAAGAAATACTAGTAGTAGTATGTACATACTGAAAAGTTAAAGTAACAAGAAGAAACATAACATAGTTCTGCTGGGGGCTCAGCACAACACACCCCTCAAATTAAACTAAGCACACCTGAAATTAAACTATGCAACTAATCCGGTAGACACTGCATTAGAAGTTTATAACTGCCATGAGCAACGACACTGCCACCTTACTCGGAGTCCTCCTCCACGTCCTCGACTTCGTCCTTGTCCCTCTTCCTCTTGGCCGATGCTTCTTTGCTTGAACCGCCAACTTGGCTGTTGCTCTTCATCCAACCTTTGTAGATATTGAAACAAAGGTAGCCATCCATTGCAGCGTAGTGGATGTGGTCTATATCTAGTACATTCTGCTGCCATGCATGATGATGAAACGTGTAATGAGGTTTCTCCAGTTTGCAGTACGAAGGATGAACCATGGCTCTTGCCAGGGTCAGCATTGAGGGCTGACGAGAGGGCACCAGCTGATTCTTCTGGAGGTCGAAGGGGTTGCCTACAACGAGGCCTATCCGACGTAGGACTTCTTTGTCGTTCTTAAAGTCTACAGTAACGAATTTGATTGTTTTGTCCTCGAGGAAGTTCTTAAAATCCTGGCACTCAACGTCGGCATGGCATATGTGGTAGACCAAGCAAACGTTATGTACGCAAACCTGGATCACGGCGGGCTTCTTCCTCTCTTCGTCCTTTAGATCCTTCTCTTGTCCCACGACTGTGGTGTACTCAACATCTAGCCCAGCGACCCACTCATCATGTGAGTTTTCGAACATGCGTCTAAAGCGAGAAAGACATCCTTTCACCATCGCGGAAGTACGGGTGTAGATGACGTCGAACTCATCGCCGGTGATGGTTCTAACCTTGTACTCACCGCCGATCGGGGAGATTTGGGACGCCATGGATTTGGGAGGAGGGTTAGGATTAGTGGAACTGCCGTAATGTGAATGGACGGGACGACTAGGAGCGAACCGCCATAGTATTAAAGGACATGCAGGAAAGAGTAGGAGCGAACTGCCAGCGTGCGAACGGTAGGGTCGTGGCTTTTGTTGGGGAACGTAGTAATTTCAAAAATTTCCTACGCACACACAAGATCATGGTGATGTATAGCAACGAGAAGGGAGAGTGTTGTCTACATACCCTTGTAGACCGAAGCGGAAGCGATCACAACGTAGAGGAACTAGTCGTACGTTCTCCTCGTGATCCAGCCGATCCCAGCGCCGTTACTCCGGCGCCTCCGAGTTCTTGACACACGTACAGCTCGGTGACGCTCCTCGGGCTCCGATCCAACAAAGCTCCGGGGAGAGAGTTCCGTCAGCACGACGGCGTGGTGATGATCTTGATGTTCTACCGACGCAGGGCTTCGCCTAAGCACCGCTACGATATGACCGAGGTGGAATATGGTGGAGGGGGGCACCGCACACGGCTAAGGAACGATCTCAAGGATCAACTTGTGTGTCTTAGGGTGCCCCCTGCCCCCGTATATAAAGGAGCAAGGGGGAGGGCCGGCCGGCCCTAGAGAGGCGCACCAAGGGAGGGGGAGTCCTCCTCCTAGTGGGAGTAGGACTCCCCTTTCCTAGTCCAACTAGGAGGGGAAAGGGGGAAGGAAGGAGAGGGAGAGGGAGAGGGAAAGGGGGGCCGCGCCCCCTCCTTGTCCAATTCGGACTCCTCATGGGGGCGCGCCACCTCCCCGGCGCAGCCCTCTCTCTCCCTCATGGCCCATTAAGGCCCATTACTTCCCGGGGTTCGGTAACCCTCCGGCACTCCGGTATTATTCAAACCACTCGGAACCATTCCGATGTCCAACATAGCTGTCCAATATATCAATCTTTGCGTCTCGACCATTCCGAGACTCCTCGTCATGTCCGTGATCACATCCGGACTCGAACTCCTTGGTACATCAAAATACACAAACTCATAATATAACCGTCATCGAAACCTTAAGCGTGCGGACCCTACGGTTCGAGAACAATGTAGACATGACCGAGACACGTCTTGATCAATAACCAATAGCGGGACCTGGATGCCCATATTGGCTCCTACATATTCTACTGAAGATCTTTATCGGTCGGACCGCATAACAACATCGTTTGTTCCCTCTGTCATCGGTATGTTACTTGCCCGAGATTCGATCGTCGGTATCAATACCTAGTTCAATCTTGTTACCGCAAGTCTCTTTACTCGTTCCGTAATACATCATCTCGCAACTAACTCATTAGTTGTAATGCTTGCAAGGCTTAAGTGATGTGCATTACCGAGAGGGCCCAGAGATACCTCTCCGACAATCGGAGTGACAAATCCTAATCTCGAAATCGCCAACCCAACATCTGCCTTTGGAGACACCTGTAGTACTCCTTTATAATCACCCGATTCGTTGTGACGTTTGGTAGTACCAAAGTGTTCCTCCGCAAGCGGGAGTTGCATAATCTCATAGTTATAGGAACATGTATAAGTCATGGATAAAAGTAGTAGCATCATACTAAACGATCGGGTGCTAAGCTAATGGAATGGGTCATGTCAATCAGATCATTCAACTAATGATGTGACCTTGTTAATCAAATGACAACTCCTTTGTCTATGGTTAGGAAACTTAACCATCTTTGATTAACAAGCTAGTCAAGTAGAGGCATACTAGTGACACTCTGTTTGTCTATATATTCACACATGTATTATGTTTCCGGTTAGTACAATTCTAGCATGAATAATAAACATTTATCATGATATGAGGAAATAAATAATAACTTTATTATTGCCTCTAGGGCATATTTCCTTGATCTCCCACTTGCACTAGAGTCAATAATCTAGATTACACATAATGATTCTAACACCCATGGAGTCTTGGTGTTGATCATGTTTTGCTCGTGGAAGAGGCTTAGTCAGCGGTGCGCAACATTCAGATCCGTATGTATCTTGCAAATCTCTATGTCTCCCACGGACTAGATCCGGATGGAATTGAAGCGTCTCTTGATGTGCTTGGTCCTCTTGTGAAATCTGGATTCCTTCGCTAAGGCAATCGCTCGATATTGTCACGAAAGATTTTCATTGGACCCGATGCACTAGGTATGACACCTAGATCGGATATGAACTCCTTCATCCAGACTCCTTCATTGGCTGCTTCCGAAGCAGCTATGTATTCCGCTTCACATGTAGATCCCGCCACGACGCTTTGTTTTGAACTGCACCAACTAACAGCTCCACTGTCTAATGTAAACATGTATCCGGTTTGCGATTTAGAATCGTCCGGATCAGTGTCAAAGCTTGCATCAACGTAACCATTTACGATGAGCTCTTTGTCACCTCCATATACGAGAAACATATCCTTAGTCCTTTTCGGTGCTTCAGGATGTTCTTGACCGCTGTCGATGATCCACTCTGGATTACTTTGGTACCTCCTGCTAAGCTAATAGCAAGGCACACATCAGTGCAGTACACAGCATTGCATACATGATAGAGCCTATGGCTGAAGCATAGGAACATCTTTCATTTTCTCTCTATCTTCTGCGGTGGTCGGGCATTGAGTCTTACTCAACTTCACACCTTGTAACACAGGCACGAACCCTTTCTTTGCTTGATCCATTTGAACTTCTTCAAAACTTTGTCAAGGTATGTGCTTTGTGAAAGTCAATTAAGCATCTTGATCTATCTCTATAGATTTTGATGCCCAATATGTAAGCAGCTTCACCGAGATCCTTCATTGAAAAACTCTTATTCAAGTACCCTTTATGCTATCCAGAAATTCTATATCATTTCCGATTAGTAATATGTCATCTACATATAATATCGAAATGCTCTGAGCTCCCACTCACTTTCTTGTAAATCTGAGCTTCTCCAAAAGTCTGTATAAACCCAAATGCTTTGATCACACTATCAAAGCGTTTATTCCAACTCCGAGATGCTTGCACCAGTCCATAAATGGATCGCTGGAGCTTGCACACTTTGTTAGCTCCCTTTGGATCGATAAAACCTTCTGGTTGCATCATATACAACTCTTCTTCCAGAAATCCATTCAGGAATGCAGTTTTTACATCCATTTGCCAAATTTCATAATCATAAAATGCGGCAATTGCTAACATGATTCGGACAGACTTAAGCATCGCTACGGGTGAGAAGGTCTCATCGTAGTCAATCCCTTGAACTTGTCGAAAACCCTTTGCGACAAGTCGGGCTTTGTAGATAGTAACATTACCGTCGGCGTCAGTCTTCTTCTTGAAGATCCATTTGTTTTCTATTGCTTGCCGACCCTCGGGCAAGTCAACCAAAGTCCACACTTTGTTTTCATACATGGATCCCATCTCAGATTTCATGGCCTCAAGCCATTTTGTGGAATCTGGGCTCACCATCGCTTCTTCATAGTTCGTAGGTTCATCATGATCTAGTAGCATGACTTCCAGAACAGGATTACCGTACCACTCAGTGCGGATCTTACTCTGGTTGATCTACGAGGTTACGTAGTAACTTGATCTGAAGTTTCATGATCAACATCATCAACTTCCTCACTATTTGGTGTAGATGTCGCGAAACCGGTTTACGTGATAAACTACTTTCAATAAGGGAGAAGGTACAGATTACCTCATCAAGTTCTACTTTCCTCCCACTCACTTCTTTCGAGAAAACTCCTTCTCTAGAAAGGATCCATTTTAACAACAAATGTCTTGCCTTCGGATCTGTGATAGAAGGTGTACCCAATGTCTCCTTTGGGTATCCTATGAAGACACATTTCTCGATTTGGGTTTGAGCTTATCAGGTTGAAGTTTTTCACATAAGCATCGCATCCCCAAACTTTAAGAAAGCGACAACTTTGGTTTCTTGCTAAACCATAGTTCATAAGGTGTCGTCTCAACGGATTTTGACGGTGTTCTATTCAGCGTGAATGCGGCCGTCTCAAGAGCATATCCCCAAAACGATAGCGGTAAATCTGTAAGAGACATCATAGATCACACCATATCTAGTAAAGTGCGATTACGACGTTCGGACACACCATTGCACTGTGGTGTTCCGGGTGGCGTGAGTTGCAAAACTATTCCGCATTGTTTCAAATGTAGACCAAACTCGTAACTCAAATATTCTCCTCCACGATCAGATTGTAGAAACTTTATTTTCTTATTACGATGATTTTCAACTTCACTCTGAAATTCTTTGAACTTTTCAAATGTTTCAGACTTGTGTTTCATTAAGTAGATATACCCATATCTGCTTAAATCATCTGTAAAGGTGAGAAAATAACGATATCCGCCACGAGCCTCAACATCCATCGGACCACATACATCTGTATGTATGATTTCCAACAAATCTATTGCTCTCTCCATAGTACCGGAGAACGGGGTTTTAGTCATCTTGCCCATGAGGCACGGTTACTTAAGTGCCAAGTGATTCATAATCAAGTGACTCCAAAAGTCCATCGATATGGAGTTTCTTCATGCGCTTTATACCGATATGACCTAAGCGGCGATGCCACAAATAAGTTGCACTATCATTATCAACTCTGCATCTTTTGGTTTCAACATTATGAATATGTGTATCACTACTATCGAGATTCATTAAAATAGACCACTCTTCAAGGGTGCATGACCATAAAGATATTACTCATATAAATAGAACAACCATTATTCTCGATTTAAATGAATAACCGTCTTGCATCAAACAAGATCCAGATATAATGTTCATGCTCAACACGGCACCAAATAACAATTATTTAGGTCTAAAACTAATCCCGAAGGTAGATGTAGAGGTAGCGTGCCGACCGCGATCACATCGACTTTGGAACCATTTCCCAGCGCATCGTCACCTTGTCCTTTGCGGTGTTAAGCAATCCGTAGTCCCTGTTTGAGTTGCAAATATTAGCAATGAACCGATATCAAATACCAGTGCTACTGCGAGCTCTAGTAAGGTACACATCAATAACATGTATATCACATATACCTTTGTTCACCTTGCCATCCTTCTTATCCGCCAAATACTTGGGGCAGTTCCGCTTCGATAACGATGCGCTTGCAATAGAAGCACTTTCGGTTTCAGGTTTAGGTCCAGACTTGGGTTTCTTCTCTGAGCAGCAACTTGCTTGCTGTTCTTCTTGAAGTTCCTTCTTCTTCCCTTTGCCTTTCTTCTTGAAACTAGTGGTCTTATTGACCATCAACACTTGATGCTCCTTCTTGATTTCTACCTCCATGCCTTTAGCATTGCGAAGAGCTCGGGCATAGTCTTTACTAACCCTTGCATATTATAGTTCATCATGAAGCCTTTGTAGCTTGGTGGCGGTGATTGAAGAATTACATCAATGACACAATCATCCGGAAGATTAACTCCCAGTTGACTCAAGTGATTGTAATACCCGGACATTACAGTATGTGCTCAGCAGCAGACCCATTCTCTTCCATCTTGCAGCTATAAAACTTATTGGAGACTTCATATCTCTCAATCCGGGCATTACATTTGGAATATTAACTTCAACTCTGGAACATCTCATATGCTCCATGACGTTCAAAACATCGTTGAAGACCGGTTCTAAGCCGTAAAGCATGGCACATTGAACTATAGAGTAGTCATCAGCTTTGCTCGCGGGACGTTCTTAACGTCGTCGGTTGCATCGGCAGCGGGCACGGCACCCAGCGGTGCTTCGGGGCGTAACTCTTACATGCACCAATGAGGATAATCCTTGGATTCGGACCCGATCCGTGTAATTGCTACCATCATCTTTCAACTTTGCTTTCTCAAGGAACGCATTAAAATTCAACGGAACAACAAACGAGCCATCTATCTACAAACAAACATAGATAAGCAAGATACTATCGGTACTAAGTTCATGATAAATTCAAGTTCAATTAATCATATTACTTAAGAACTCCCACTTAGACAGACATCTCTCTAGTCATCTAAGTGATCACGTGATCAAATCAACTAAACCATAACCGATCATCACGTGAGATGGAGTAGTTTTCAATGGTGAACATCACTATGTTGATCATATCTACTATATGATTCACGCTCGACCTTTCGGTCTCCGTGTTCGAGGCCATATCTGCATATGCTAGGCTCGTCAAGTATAACCTGAGTATTCTGCGTGTGCAAAACTGGCTTGCACCCGTTGTAGATGGACGTGAGCTTATCACACCGATCATCACGTGGTGTCTCGGCACGACGAACTTTGGCAGCGGTGCATACTCGGGAGAACACTACTTGATAATTTTAGTGAGAGATCATCTTAAAATGCTACCGTCGATCAAAGCAAGATAAGATGCATAAAGGATAAACATCACATGCAATCAATATAAGTGATATGATATGGCCATCATCATCTTGTGCTTGCGATCTCCATCTTGAAGCACCGTCGTGATCACCATCGTCACCGTAGCGACACCTTGATCTCCATCGTAGCATCATTGTCGTTTCGCCATCTATTGCTTCTCGACTATCGCTACCGCTTAGTGATAAAGTAAAGCAATTACAGGCGTTGCATTTCATACAATAAGCGACAACCATATGGCTCCTACCGGTTGCCGATAACTTAGGTTACAAAACATGATCATCTCATACAATAAAATATAGCATCACGTCTTGGCCATATCACATCACAACATGCCTGCAAAAACAAGTTAGGCGTCCTCTACTTTGTTGTTGCAAATTTTACGTGGCTACTACGGGCTTAGCAAGAACCGTTCTTACCTACGCATCAAAACCACAGCGATAGTTTGTCAAATAGACTCCGTTTTAACCTTCACAAGGACGGGCGTAGCCATACTCGGTTCAACTAAAGTGAGAGAGCAGACACCCGCCGGTCACCTTTAAGCACGAGTGCTCGTAGCAGTGAAACCAATCTCGCGTAAGCATCTGCGTAATGTCGGTCGGGCGCTTCATCTCACAATACCGCTGAACCAAAGTATAAAATGCTGGTAGGCGGTATGACTTATATCGTCCACAACTCACTTGTGTTCTACTCGTGCAAAACATCAAACCATAAAAACCTAGGCTCGATACCCTTTGTTGGGGAGCGTAGTAATTTCAAAAATTTCCTACGCACACGCAAGATCATGGTGATGTATAGCAGAGAGAGGGAGAGTGTTGTCTACATACCCTTGTAGACCGAAGCGGAAGCGATCTGGCGTAGAGGAAGTAGTCGTCGTTCTCCTCGCGATCAACGATCCAGCGCCGTTACTCCGGCGCCTCAGGAGTTCTTGACACACGTACAGCTCGGTGGCGCTCCTCGGGCTCCGATCCAGCAAAGCTCGGGGAGAGAGTTCCGTCGGCCTGACGGCGTGGTGGCGATCTTGATGTTCTACCGGCGCAGGGCTTCGCCTAAGCACCTCTGATATGACCGAGGTGGAATATGGTGGAGGGGCACCGCCACAGCTAAGGAGCGATCTCAAGGATCAACTTGTGTGTCTTAGGGTGCCCCCTGCCCCGTATATAAAGGAGCAAGGGGAGGGCGGCCGGCCCTAGAGAGGCGCGCCAAGGGAGGAGAGTCCTCCTCCTAGTGGGAGTAGGACTCCCTTTCCTAGTCCAACTAGGAGGGAAGGGGAAGGAAGGAGAGGAGAGAGAGAGAAAGGGGGGCGCCCCCCTCCTTGTCAGTCGGACTCCTCATGGGGGCGCGTCGCCACCTCTGGCGCAACCCTCTCTCTCCCCTCATGGCCCATTAAGGCCCATTACTTCCCGGGGTTCGGTAACCCCTCGGCACTCGATATTATCCGAAACCACTCGGAACCATTCCGATGTCGAACATAGCTGTCCAATATATCAATCTTTATGTCTCGACCATTCGAGACTCCTCGTCATGTCCGTGATCACATCCGGGACTTGAACTTCTTGGTACATCAAAATACACAAACTCATAATATAACCGTCATGAAACCTTAAGCGTGCGGACCCTACGGTTCGAGAACAATGTAGACATGACCGAGACACGTCTCGAGCAATAACCAATAGCGGGACCTGGATGCCCATATTGGCTCCTACATATTCTCGAAGATCTTTATCGGTCGGACCGCATAACAACATCGTTTGTTCCCTTTGTCATCGGTATGTTACTTGCCCAAGATTCGATCGTCGGTATCAATACCTAGTTCAATCTTATTCTTGGCAAGTCTCTTTACTCGTTTAAGTAATACATCATCTACAAACTAACTCATTAGTTGTAATGCTTGCAAGGCTTAAGTGATGTGCATTACCGAGAGGGCCGAGAGATACCTCTCCGACAATCGGAGTGACAAATCCTAATCTCGAAATCGCCAACCCAACATCGCCTTTGGAGACACTGTAGTACTCCTTTATAATCACCCGATTCGTTGTGACGTTTGGTAGTACAAAAGTGTTCCTCCGGCAAGCAGGAGTTGCATAATCTCATAGTTATAGGAACATGTATAAGTCATGGATAAAAGCAGTAGCATCATACTAAACGATCGGGTGCTAAGCTAATGGAATGGGTCATGTCAATCAGATCATTCAACTAATGATGCGACCTTGTTAATCAAATGACAACTCCTTTGTCTATGGTTAGGAAACTTAACCATCTTTGATTAACAAGCTAGTCAAGTAGAGGCATACTAGTGACACTCTGTTTGTCTATATATTCACACATGTATTATGTTTCCGGTTAATACAATTCTAGCATGAATAATAAACATTTATCATGATATGAGGAAATAAATAATAACTTTATTATTGCCTCTAGGGCATATTTCCTTCAGCTTTCCATTCTCCCATGATACGGGCTTCCGAGAGCCCTTGGATCTGAGATTGAACGGTTGCATGGCGTGATTCTAGACCTATGGGTGAATATCCTATCCTGGAGGGTTATTCTTAAAATTTTTAGCAACTTAGCATGCGACCGTTTGATCTAAGATCCAAGGGCTGCCAGCAGCCCGTATCATGGTCGCGCCTACCACGACCGTCGCGTCGCTCGCGTGGTCGCGCCCTTGGAGATTTAACATGGTGCGTTAGGCTATCTGAAGTTGGCATGTCATACATAGTCATCACTCAGTCACTCATACTACAACAAGGTTGGCTATAAGTGTATTTTTTTACTCCTCTCTATCTCTTTCTTCGTACTCCCTCCGTCCCATAATATAAGAACATTTTTGACACTAGCTAGTGTAGTGTCAAAAACGTTCTTATATAATGGGTTTCTGAGAAATACTAGTATTATTGCATTTGCCAAGGAGTGACATCTTCCAATGAAATGGTGTTGCTAAGTTTGCTTCATTTAATTAGCTATAGACTCAAAATTGTCTCTTCACCTAGGTACACGCGCTTAGCACCGTTTCTTCCTTGGGTCACCAAACTAGTCTCTCTCTTCTTGATTAACTTGCCACATCAGACTATGCCTATGTGGCAAGCTTAAGCATCTGTAGGAGCAAGTAAGTACAATATTGCGCTTTACATGGCATTTTTGCATATGTGGAGGAAAGAGAGGCAAGGAAAAAGTGGAGAAGTGGGCTCTCATGCAAGAGCCAGCCTCTACTACTACATGGTGGAGCATTGGGAGAGGCACCTGTATGGAGGTGGTCAGGAATCAGGAGACTCACGCCGGTCGTAGCGCCGCAGTTAAAATGATAATGGCAAGTCAAATCACGGGGCCCCACCTGTCCAGCAGTACCTCGCTGTCAAATCACACAGCCCTACGTTTGCAGTAGCCTACTCCCTCGTCTTCTTGCATCTCTGTCGAACCGACTAGGCGGAACTACACCGCCTACCGCGCAGGAAAAGCCCCGCCTCGACTTTTAAATACAACTACTGCCTCCGTCGGATGCGTTTGGTTGAAGGTATCGTATGAACGGATTGGGACCATTCAATTTTTTTGGGATTGAACCATTCAATTCATGTGTTTGGCTGAATATAAGAGATGAGCTAATTATTTAAGATGGGACCACCAGTCATGCTCACATAGTCATGCATGCAAAGGGTGGCCATTTGATTCGACCGATTTGGTTGGGTGGAATGGTTCAACATCTTCAAGGCATATTCTCTTTTTTTGACTCGAACCATTCATGTGCTTTATAACCAAACATGTCTATTTTCTAAACGATCCCAACCCATTCATGACCACCCTTGCAACCAAACGCACGTCATCTTACGAAAACCAAATAATCCCACAATACTAAGGCACGGTGCATTAACTTCTACCTTGTTTCTTGTGTCTTCGCATATCAACCAATAAGAATCCAATGATATACTATTTGTGACATAGTAACTCATATTTAGTTAGTCAAATGGATGACCTAGAACTACGTGCACGCCCTATAAACTGAGATGCCTACAAATAAAAAACCGAGACGAAGAGGGTAGTTCAGCACATATATTTTTAGATCAATATAGTCGGGATTCACCAAGGAGCAAAATCAAGTGGTAGGCTGCTCCTGTTGTGTTGGCGTAGCAACTCAAGAAGGTCGATCCGCTTTGCGAAATGGCGACACATAACAGACCCCTTTGGCGGACATGTGGCTCATCCACCGTCTTGTTCCACGTGCGATGCACCAAATTACAGTTGAACAGCGGTTGGAATTGGAGCACCCGGTCGTGGCGCGCGATAGTAGAAAATGAGCGATGAGGGGTCAAATCACAAAGCCCCACCTTTTCCGCATTAAGCTGGGCGGACGAAGCAACCATCATTTCACTCTAGCGTGCAAGAGCATAAAGAAAAGAGAAAACAATGATGCGTGCGGCAGCTACCTAGGGCACCCTAGGGTAGGGGTCTCCACTACAGATCCTTTTTTTTAAAGCGCCTCCACTACAAATCGGCTTCTCCCTCGTCCTCTTGAAGAAAACCGATGATGAGTGCAGCGGTATGGTTTGTAGGAGTACTACGGCATGCGGGGCCACGTCATAGTAAACGGGTTCGAGTCGACGCCTTAAATATGTGTGGGCTGCTTGGTTTTACGGGAACGAGGCAGCATTTTGGGTTTGGGGACTAGTGGAGATATAGCACATACAAAAAATTGTGGACGTAGGTTCGACCGAAAGGCAATGATGCATGGGCCCTGCATTTTGATATACCCGGGGCCGCGTGAAATTTGCTACTCTACTCAAAACTAGTACGGTACAGATGTATTGAACGCATGGGATTTCGAAACCAAATTATGAATAAATACACACTATAGCATGTAAAGCTTTGAGTCGTATATGCAGGATGTAGATGTTCGTTTAGTTCTTATAGTTCATCTCATTCAAAATCAATTAGTTTTATAAAAATGTTAAGATTCATGGGGTTGTGCATTGTAAATCATAAAGTAAAAAACAAATAATGGCAATTCATTTAGAAAAAAATAATCAATTATGATACAGAAGATTCTAGAACAAAGGAGAAGTGCTTGTGTTTTGAGGTTTGTGCATTATGCTTAAGTTCAACCATGGAGTCTTCTAAATTGTACATGTGGCAGATCTGGTGCAATGTTGATGATATCCAATGGCCAGTAGTGCTCGGATTTGCCCATCTCTACACTGTCGGGTTAGCTTCATCCAGCGACCATCTTTCAAAGTTATTGGTACACTATATAGTTCTTGTGCCATAGTTGCATGTTTTGGAAAAAAGCTACTAGTGGGTTGTACTATCTATTTAGGAATAGAAGATGCATACGTGGAAGTTGTAGGGAAAGAGATGACATGGAGCATCTCAATTCTTATGAGTAGGGATTGGAAAAGAGATGTCATTTGGTTCACATCATAGGAACTTTTCTATTGAATCTAGAGATGACATGTATCTCAATTCCTATGAGGAGGGATTAGTAAAGAGATGTAATTTTGTTCATATCATAGGAACTTTTCTATTGAATATACGCTAATGTTTATTTTCCTTTGAAATTAAGGGAGTATAGCAATCCATTCATATGAACCAAGTGGCTCTAAAGCTATAGAAATGATACCATGTTTATTTCCTTTGAAATGTAGAGTATATGAATCTATTCCTATGAACCAATTGGCTCTAAAGGAAAAAAATCCTATAAAAATCATATCATATAGAGTTCCTATGATATTCCCGACACTAAAGGATGGTTGAAATTGCTGCGGGTGATACGATGGTCTTTCTTTGTAGACTCCTCACCCATCTTTATAATTACCTATCAAAGATGAATGAAATGATATATACAGGGTATTCTACATGTGCAATTTTGTACACGAAAATTCGGTAAAAGTTTGCGAGGTTCTAATTTTCAATAAAGCTATATGCCTTGCATTTGAACGGAGGAGCATCGGCGATTGCTAACACTCACGTGAAGATTTGTGTGTAGGACAGTGGCTGTTACATTAAATGACATGGCAAAGCGACCTTTGTCGGATGCCGATCTAACGGTTCTTCTGCGTTAAATCGGGAAAAGGCTTGTGGCAAGCGTCATCGGATAATGATTTACGGACACATGCATTGCATTGATCGTGCCCCCTCTCTCTGCATGCACGCACCCTCATGAGTCACGACTCTCCGAGTCCTCTCATGAGACTTCATACGTCGCACCCATCCTCTATCTGCGGTGAGCGTCACGCACATATGTGCTCTTCACACCCTACCCTTAAAACTTCTAAAAAACAAAAGACGGCGCGCACATTTTATTTTAGCTCACACGTCACACACTTATACTATTACTCTTGCGGTGAAGACATAGGAGCGCATTTTATATAGTGTACTCTCACGAAGAGAAGCGGTGCACGCACGCACTAGTTCTCTCACACCCACTCGCGGGTACACGTAGGAGCGCATTTTTTTGAAGTCGGTACAACAAAATCACTCCACTATATATAAAAGCAGGAGCCTTAGCGCTTGCTTTACTAGGGTTCCTCTCGTGCACTCTCTCATGCTCTCCAGATATAAGCAAGACATAGGTGGCCACACTCTCTCTCTCAGCTCACGGCTGGTCACAAATCCGGCCGGACAACCTCAACTGGGGCAGGGGGTGTAGGTGCATCGTTCACGCTGTCGTCGGCGGTGAGGGAGGAGACCAACGGCTACCCGCGCATCCCGATCGGCGACCGTGCCGTTCTCTCCGAGAGAGCGCTGGCTCGGGAGGGCCTCTGACCCCTTCTTCCTCCCTGCGGTATTGTGGCCAAGATGCAGCCTCCCGACGCCGTCTTTGCCACATGCCGACAACCCTCAGGTATATATTCCTTCGAAACCTGCCTTCCTCTACTGCCCCAGCTCTTCCCCCTTCATGTGGATCCTTTTCTACTTCCGTCCGGTGTTACAAAGCCACCTAGACTTCTACTATTATTAGAAGTAAAGCTAGTTCATACAGTGAACTCAAAGCGTTGGTTCAAACAGGGAAGAAAGTGGGAAAGCTGTAGCATGAATCTAGGACTTGGTTCTAAGAGGAAACGGGGAAAGTAGTATTATGTCCCTTGTTTAAATAACCGTATTTATTATTTGTGCAAACAGGGATGTACTGTCTCCATATCGTTTGGGATGTACGTCTCCGTATCGTTTCTATCCAGCGCAATCAAAAGCACACACCTCGTTTTAGTACAAGCTGCATAAAATGAGATGGCTATCCCTCGTTGCCGTCGTCTAACCTCCCGTCTTCAAGGTATCCCTACATTGGTAGTAACTAAGGTAGAATGACCAGCATAATCTTAAAGAAGCTGATTTGTACATTTTACTTCACGATTGTAGTGCGAGGACGGCGAAAACAAGCGCATCCTAGTCCGAAATGCACTTTCTACTAGTTCATCCATGGACCGAGGACTAGCTGGCGCGGCTGCCTGACGGTTTTTGAGCAGTCTTGCGGACAAGAGCCATTGTGGTGCCTTATTTACGCAAATAGCGGTGCTTAAATTTAGTGGAATGCACAAGCATTTCAGCTGGTCGATACCTTTGCATGGTTGATTCGGCATTCGGTGAGACCACAATTATAATTGGTTATACGGAATGAGAGAACCTAACCACTGAATGGTGGCAACAAGAAAAAACGAGTGAACTCCGGAAATTTAAGCTGCTTGGAGAATCTTTTGCTCGAGAGAAGCCTTGCTTGTTTTTCTGATTTGTAAACCTTCTCACAACTTTGTCTTTTCTGTGAACTAGTATATGTTTGTTATGTTCTATGAATCATTGAGATGTATAAAATTGCTTAACTTATGCTTTTCAAGATTTTTATGAAGGCGAGTTTAATTGTGAGTGTTCCACATGGCGCTGGAGTAGCGTGTGAGCGTTTGGAATTTATTACATTGTGGCCTCAATTAAGCTGCATGAACCACTTTGTAACAAGATACATAGTAGTTGCTTATATGTCGAACAACAGATTGATGATTGTTAGCTGGTCGATAGCCTAGTGTTGAAGTGAGCTGAGCCAATGTCTGTGTTTTTTACTGGCTTCTTACAAGTGGGGTAGCACCAACAGTGTTTACAAGTACTTATGTATCGTCGGTAGCATGGTTCTCGAGCAGTGCTCTATTTCATCAAAACACACCTTGCTCATATGATAAACCGTGACAACTTATGTCTTACCATGCCATATCCATGAAAAAACTAGTGAGGGCGCATCTGTTTTGCAACAATTACGATGGTTCTCACATGATTCACGAGCACACAAAAGTAGCAGCAGTTCCCATAGTCGATTCAAGCAGCACTAGCCCTAGAGGGTCGATAACGAGCAAGGTTAGGATAATTAGACACAATCAAACTACTACTCCTCGTCAGAAAAACTTGTCATCAAAATGGACAAGGAATGTATCTAGAACTAAAATACATCTAGATACATCCTTTTATTCATTTGATGACAAGTATTGTCGACGGAGGAATTAAACACTAGCTGGGGCAACTATTTCATGCCTCGATCTAATTTGGGCTGGACACAAGGCGGAACTTGCCATGAACATCATCGAGGGCGTCCCATGGCAGCTCAATCACTGTGAACCTTCATGAAGACAACCTTGTGGCCTTGCCAGCGATAAACTTGTTTGTGGAGGCATGCCACATCATCTTCTGCGTAAGCTTGACAAAACGGTATGCCTCACAAGCGAAGGAGTAGCTTTGAACTTCTTGTGCTTGATACACCTGGACAACCGCGCGACAACGGTGAGGCTGGAATACAACTCTTCATTGGTATAACCGCAAATGGCTTCTAGGATCCAACAGCCTAAGAACTCTGTTTTCCCAGTGCGTATATTCAGGTCGTCCGGCTCATAGCGAGTGACATGCACAACCACACAATCCTTGTCTGCATCAGGGCTCTAATTGAAACAGAAACAAATTTTGAATTACTTTTCAGTATAAGAACCACAAGTTATTTAAACCACTATGTATAGCATGGCATCGAAGCTAATAAAATTTTGCATTATTAATCACCACATACTTCCTTTTCTAAAAAAATCACCACATACTTAGATGAAAAACCACAATCGAGATCGGCAAGAAAAATCACCTTGGGCAGCTCAGCGGGGGGACACATCCTCGAAGGGAAAACTGCTCTGCTGTGCCACGAGGCTGTAACCTCAAGCAGGCGTTGACCATCTCGGTAGTGGCCGTGGCGTATCTGGGGTCGGCTCGGTGGCTGCCTCCATCTTCTTGGAGCTCTCGTCTCGTGGGGATCAGCCTCCGCATCTCGATCCAATATCGGCGAGATCTTTGCACAGTTCTCCTTGGTCCATCATGAAGCCCGGCGAATACTAGGAGACCCTTTGAAAGGAAAACACAATTGCAATGACAATGAAACAAAAAAGAGAGTGAGGATCGATTCTTTGCTTTGCAAAAGTTCTTTTTTTCTCGACCAAAAATATACCAACATCACGGATCCGCTTACCTTCCCTTCGTTGGGAGAGAAAACGATGGCGGATCACGAGTGTTGCCTTTTCTTGAAGGCGGTGAGGAGAAGGGGATTGGCGAGGTGAAATGATGGTTGCCGTCCGTCAAACTTAGATTGCGGGGAGGTGGGGTTTTGTGATCTGACGGCTCGTTCTTGTCGGCTTCTGACCGGGGTGACTCTCCGCCGCATATCTGCCTGCTAATTTGGTGGATGGCATTTGGGCCCTTGGCTGCATGGCCCGCATGTCGGTGAACAAAAGTATAACGGCATTCGATGGGGAGGCGTTTCAATGACCTAGGAGGAGCGAAGCGGTAGAGTGTCTCCTTTGTACTAGTAGTAATTGTTTTTACGGGTAGGCTGTAGAGTGTCTCCTTTGTACTAGTAGTAATTGTTTCTCTGGGCCCAAGATAAAACAGCCAATCCACACTAGTAAATAGTAAAATCAATTCAAAAGGCGCTACCCACACCCAGCACACCCCCCTCCCCACAAAAAAACAGGGTGCTCTTCTTCCTCCTCGCTCCCACCCACCTCCGTCATTTCGCTCCTCACACCCCAAATTCCTCACCTCACTCCTATAAAAACCCCAACTCCCTTCTTCCTCCTCCTCTGAAAACCCCAGCTCCCTTCTTCTTCACTGCTTTTCAACTAGGCTCGTCATTACGTTACTCTGCTCAAATCCGTGGCCTGACCTAGCGCCCTCGAGAAAATGGAGTCGGTGACCCCAGCGCCAAGAAGATGAGGCTTCCGCCGATGGCGGCCTTTGTTGTAGATCCCTTTTGGCAGCAGCGGGAGAAGCGGCGATCCCGCCCCACTGGATCGAGGAACCCATAGAATCTCGGGTGGACCGCATCAGCGATCTCCGGGCGCCATCCTTGGGAGATCATCTCGCTTCTCCCCACCAAGGATTGCTGCCGCACCCAAGTCCTCTCAATTCGGTGGCGCCCTCTATGGCGCGCCGTGCCCTATAATCTCGGCGTCGTCGGCTATCTCTCTTCAATGATTTTGAAATCCCTAGAGCCATCATCTCCTCCCACGGGGCTCCGTTCAAAGCCTCTACATCCCGTCATGCTACGAGCAAGCATACCATGCCACTGCAGTGGGCCTTTGGCTGAAATTCCACAATTCACAGAACTACAGCTGCTTGAGTTCTACTATTCCCACAAATCACATACCACATCTGAGCGCCATGAACTTGTGCCCTCAGCACCGATATCCATCTCGCGGTTTTCCTCCTCTCTCCACACCGCCACCTTTGCGCTGTGCTACCTTCCAGACAATCTGGTACTAAACCTTCGACTCCCATTTCTCAAGGAACTTTCACTTGTGCGGGTTTTTATATCGGAGGCCTCATTGCACAGCATCATCCACTCCAGTTGCCTGTATTTGGAGTGCTTAGTGCTGTTTTCCGAGTTAGAATCAGTTGTCTCCAAATAAAGTCGCCTAACCTTGTAAGAATTGGAATTTCTTTTGACGGAAGGCAGCTCATCATCCAAGATGCCCCTTCACTTCAAAGGTTGATCCTTGATTCTAGTTATTCACCGTTGCAAATAACCGTCCTCTCTGCGCCTAAACTGGAGACCTTGGGTGTAATACATGATCTCTGTGCTCATTTCAATATGGTGTTTGGCTCCACAGTTATTCAGGTACTTTATATTATCATCTACACTTGTAACCATATGCTGCATTTTAAATTTCTGCGCATAATTTATATATCATCTTGGAGTACACATTTTGTACTAATATTATGTTCTATGCTCAATGAAGAGTTTCTCCATGGATGGCCTATCAATGGTGCTGGATTCTGTCAAGATCTTATATATCCAAATGAATAGTTTTGATCTGAACAAGATTATTGGCTTGCTTCAATGCTTTCCATGTGTGGAGAAGTTGTATATAAAGGTGATAATTTCACGCACATTGGAAGCCGCATATAGTGTACTAAATTAACCGTTCAGCTGTTGCTCTTCGACACTCTTCTTTTAGACCTTAACTGTTTTCAATTTTCATGTCTATTTAAGCGGACGGGGCGGGGTAAGAAAGTTATAACCAATCGGTGGATTAAGTAAGCATCGGGATTTTCTCACTTCTCATGAGATTCGATTGAAGACAATAACGCTAGAACGATATGTAGCCAACCGTGCAAACACAAGATTTGTCACATTCTTCCTGCTGAATGCGAGGTTACTATTGTCCATCAGGCTTAAGTTTATCAGCAGCATGGTTTTGACGGATGGGTATGTCGAAGAGCAAAAAAAGGAGTTTCAGGTGGGCAAAAGAGCTTCTGAACATGCGGGCTTCTATTTACAACATATTGTGGTCATAATCCAGTAAATTTTACGATCCAGGATGTTCATTCTATGGACCTGACCGATCCATTTGACTCTGACTGCCAAAAATAGTGCTGGATTTAGATGTTGTTGCCCTTTTCAATCCGGGTTTTTTTGTAAACCTAATGAACAATCAACCCTCGTGCTTTTGTACAGTTTGTAAGCTGGAGTTAGATGTTCCTGCCCTTTTCAACTCGGCTGTGACTGTCATATTTTCTTTGAAACAAGGCAAATGGCTTGCCATTCGTTTAATTTAGAGTGAAATATTGTAATAAATCACAACCAAGGGAAATAACATCACTCACGCCGGCTGCTTGAGCTCACTGTGCATTACAGACGCCAAGTGACTAGACCCCACCACCCCCACCAGTCAATCATCGTACTCCCCTCCGCCTGCGATTGGACCGGTGCATCTTCAACGGCTCCTGTTCGTTCCGTCCGAGGCCTCGCCGTCGTCCTCCGCCTTGCGGCCTTGGTTCGCTCGCCGTGCAGCGTGCGCCGCCCTCTTGCGTTATCAACGTCGTCACCAACCAAGAGGAACAAGGAGATGGTATGCGTGGAGAGGATGACGGTGAGGACCCACCAGCGTCATGGCGATGCAAGCAAGTGCCCCTATATTACAAGCCCAAAAATATGGTTCCTCTAATGGTTGGACATCACGGGGCTCACGCCATCGTCAGCGTAGTCAATAAGCGAGAATTACACTACGACGGCTAACACGGGGACCCGACAAGTCGCGCGGTTTTTTAGGAACAAGCAGTTTTTTGAGACAATGAGGAACAAGCGGTTGTTATTTATACTAGTTTTAGCAGCGGATCGAGGGTAACAACGGGGCTGTGGCCCGTCTAGCGAGGTTTTATTTATGTTTACCACATCATGAGCCAGTTGTGTTTTATCTTCTGAAAATGGCTAGCCAGTTCTATATTTTTAAAGAAATACCCAAACAAGGCCTACTTGCTTTATCGGCCTATTTGGCTGCAAATGTTTCAAGGCGAGGAGAGTTTCATTGGTTTGCCCGAAATGGCACATACATTTTAAAAGACATCAAACCGGGAATTAGTTTCATTTTTTTCATTACAAGATCTTAAATTCCATAGATTTTTATGCGTGGACAATTATTTTGATTTTATATTTATATAAATTATTTTTCAAAATAGTTTGAATGTGAATCGAAATTTCTTTATTAAAAACAGTTGATCGCACTGAAATATGCAAAATTTCGTATACTTTTTAACCGTGGCCACAATATGGGGTGTAATGCTAACAAAAAGAAGATGGGCTCCAAAAAAAATCTTAAGAATTAGCAAATGGGCTGTACATTATTAGAAATAATGGCAGATGGGATGTATGCTGTTTTCCACAGATTTGAGGCTGACTTGTGAGCCTACTACAGGTTGACGTGTATGCTTTCATAAAAAAAGGTTGATGCACACGCAACACCCTGTCAACTTAGTCAACACACGAGAGTAGTGACTGTTGGATATCCATCCAACGGCTGTCGTGCTTCTTCAATCTTTGCTCTTCATGCTCCAGCCGCTCAAACAAGCGCCAGCGAGACTGCCTGCTCCCTCCTCCCGCGGCCGGCTATGCTGCCGCGCAGGCCTCACGGCCCCACCGTACTCCCATCGCTGGCCTAGCCATCCCTCTACTCACCCACACCTGCTGTTATTCTCCGATGACGGCACACGAACCAGTAAACCCTAGTACTCCTCCATGTGGGAAACAACTGTCGAGTATTTCCTGGCTCTGTGTCGTTCCCTTCCTAGGCCTCGCCGTCGTCCACCGCCCTGGTGCTCTCGGCGCGACCTGGTCAACGTGGTCAATGAACGACATCCATCGGAAGTGTACTGTACGTGGAGAGGCTAATAGTTGGGTCCACGGCCGCACGCAAGGAAATGCCTTCTTATTATGCGCAAAATAATGATTCCTCCACCTGACAGCTAGGACCCACAGGAAGGGCCTCTGTATTTAAATGAAAAAACGTTCCCCCGGCGGCGTCGGACCCACCAGCTATATCTTCGCCCGCAAGGAAGTGCCTCCTTATTACGCCCAAAAAATGAATACCCCACCTAGTTGGGACCCACCATATTGTTGGGCTGACTTGTGGGCCTACTAAGTTGACGGGGACGGAGGGCTTTGTCAACTTAGTCAATACTCCAGTGACCGTATGATGTCCATCCAACGGCCATACGGCTTCTTCAATCTCTGGTCTTCTTGCTCCAGCCGCCCAAAGCAGCGCTGGTCGTGCCGCCTGTTCCTGCCTCCCGTGGTCGGCTGTGCTACCGCCTGCTCCTGCCTCCCGTGGCCCGGCTCCGTGTCGTCCCCTTCCTAGGCCTCGCCATTGTCCACCGCCATGGTGCTCTCCGCGCGGCGTGGTCAATGTGGTCAACGACCGACTTCCATCGGAAGAAATCTTTGTGCGTGGAGAGGCGACACACAGGTCCTGGCAGCCGCAAGAAGTGCACCTTATTACGCGGAAAACAATTATTCCTCCACCTGACAGCGGGGACCCACCGGACGGGCCACTAGTATTTTGCGAAATAAATCGTTTCCCCCTAACTGCTGGGACCCACCGGACGGGCCACCGTATTTCACGAAAAACGTTCCCCAGCTGTCATTTCGGATCCACGGAAGTTCCTCCTTATTACGCATGAGAAAATGAATACTCCCGGCTGGCTGGGACCCACCTTGGTGGGAGGCTGTCTTAATGGGCCTACTAAGTTGGCCGGGGCGAAGGGCTTTGTCAACTTAGTCAATATGAATGATTCTAGCTCGGTGACCGTATGATGTCCATCCAGCGGCCGTAGTGCTTCTTCAACCTCTGGTCTTCTTGCTCCGGCTGCCCAAAGCGGCGCCGGTCGTGCCATGCTCCTGCCTCCGTGGCGGCTGTCTTTGCCCGCGGAGGCCTCACCGCCCTACTATTCCCACGGCTGGCTGAGGCCTGCGGCGGCAGCAACCTCACACACGCAGCCGAACCAGTGAACCCTCGTACTCCTCTCCTCGCGGGCTTCCACTACCGCGTCTTCCCCGGCTCCGCGTCATCCCCTTCCTAGGCCTCGTCGTCATCCACCGCCGTGGTGCTCTCCGTGCGGCGTGGTCAAGGAACGACTTCCATCGGAAGAAATCTTGTCACGTGGAGAGGCGACAGTTTGGGTCCACGGTCACAACCAGTTTTTTGTGAGTTGCCAATTAAGTCGCTTTGTCGGGCTGTTGGGCTGCAAATCTTTCAAAGGCGAGAGAGCTTTTCATTGGCTAGCCGAGAAAATGGCCCATCAGTAATGAGAAATGGGATGTACATTTTTAAAACACATCAAACCGGCAATTAGTTTCAAATATTTTTTTTCATTCAAGATTTTAAATTACATTAATTTTTATACATGGAGAATTTTTTGGATTTTATATTGATATACATTTATTTTTAAAATCAGTTTGAATGTGAGTCGAAATTCGGGATTAAAAACAGTTAGGACCGCTTTTGAAATATGCAAAATTCGTATAATTTTTTTAACCGTGGCCACAATATGGGCTGTAGTGCTAACAAAAGATATGGGCTCCAAAAAACCTTAAGAATTGGCAAATGGGCTGTAAATTATTAGAAATAATGGCGAGATGGGTTGTATCTTTTTTTCCACAGATTTGAGGCTTTCCTAAAAAGGTTGGCGCTGGCGTTGGCGGTTGTATGTCCATCCAACGGCCGTCGTGCTTCTTCAATCTCTGCTCTTCTGCTCGGCCGCTCAAACAAGCGCCCGGCCAGGACTGCTGCTCCCTCCTCCCATGACCAAGCTGTGCTACATGCAGAGCCTCACGGCCCCACCGTACTCCCATTCTTGGCCTAGCCATCCCTCTACTCACCCACACATCTTTGTTATTCTCCGGACAGCGGGCGAACCGATAAACCCTTGTTCGATCATACTCCCCTCAGCGTGGGAAACAAGCTGCTGAGTCTTCCACCCTCCGTGTGGTTCCCTTCCTAGGCCTCGCCGTCGTCCACCGCCACTGGTGCTCTCGGCGCGGCCTGGTCAACGTGGTCGACAACCGACATGCATCTGAAGTGGGTATGCGTGGGGAGGCCGACGGCTGGTTCCACGACCGCCGCAAGGAAATGCCTTCTTATTATCGCAAAATAATGATTCCTCCACGACAGCTAGGACCCACAGGAAGGGCCTCGTATTTAAATGAAAAAAGCGTTCCCCCTGGCGACAAGTCGGACCCACCAGCTATATCTTAGCCCGCAGGAAGTGCCTCCTTATTCGCCCAAAAAATGAATACCCCACACGCTGGTGGGACCCACCATATTGTTGGGCTGACTTGTGGGCCTACTAAGTTGATGGGGACGGAGGGCTTTGTCAACTTAGTCAATACTCCGGTGACCGTATGATGTCCATCCAAGCGGCCATCGGCTTCTTCAACCTCTGGTCTTCTTGCTCCGGCCGCCCAAAGCGGCGCCCGGTCGTGCCTTTGCTCCTGCCTCCCGTGGCGGCTGTGCTACCGCCTCCTGCCTCCGTGGCCCGGCTCGCGTCGTCCCCTTCCTAGGCCTCGCCATTGTCCACCGCCGTGGTGCTCTCGGCGGCGTCGTCAATGTGGTCGACGACCGACTTCCATCGGAAAATCTTTGTCGTGGAGAGGCGGCAATTTGGGTCCACGACGGCCGCAAGGAAGTGCCTCCTTATTATGTGGAAAATAATTATTCCTCCACGACGGCGGGGACCCACGGACGGGACCACGATATTTTCTTGAAATCATCGTTTCCCACACTGCTGGGACCCACCATCACGGGCCACGAATTTAGCGAAAAATGTTACCCTGCTGTCAGCTCGGATCCACGGAAGTTCCTCCTTATTACGCACAAAAATGAATACTCCCCGGCTTTGGTGGGACCCACCTTGGTGGGAGGCTGTCTTAATGGGCCTACTAAGTTGGCGGTCCGAAGGGCTTTGTCAACTTAGTCAATATGAAACGATTCTAGCTCTAGTGACCGTATGATGTCCATCCAGCGGCCGTAGTGCTTCTTCAACCTCTGGTCTTCTTGCTCCGGCCGCCCAAAGCGGCCCAGTGGTGCCCCATGCTCCTGCCTCCGTGGCGGCTGTCTTTGCCGCGGAGGCCTCCGCCCCTACTATTCCCACGGCTGGCTAGGCCTGCGGCGGCAACCTCCTCACACAGCCGAACCGGTGAACCCTCGTACTCCTCTCGGCGGGCTTCCACTACGCGTCTTCCCGGCTCAGCGTCGTCCCTTCCTAGGCCTCGTCGTGCGTCCACCGCCCGTGGTGCTCTCCAGTGGCGTGGTCAAGGTGGTCGAGGCGACTTCCATCGGAAGAGTATTATGCGTGGAGAGGTGACAGTGGGTCCTGACCCAGACCTAGTTTTTTGTGATTTTCCAATTAAGTCGCTTTGTCAGGCCTTCAATCTCTGCTCTTCCTACTCCAGCCGCTCAAACAAGCGCCGGCGGGACTGCCTGCTCCCTCCTCCCATGACGGTGTCTTTGCCAGCCTGTGAACCTCCCCACCGTACTCCCATTGCTGGCCTAGCCATCCCTCTACTCACCCACACATGTTGTTATTCTCCGGTGATGGCGAGGCGAACGGTAAACCCTCGTTGATCGTACTCCCCTCAGCGTGGGAAACAAGCTGAGTCTTCCACGCCTCCCGTGTAGTTTCCCTTCCTAGGCCTCGCCGTCGTCCACCACCACAGTGCTCTCGGCGCAGCCTGGTCAGCGTGGTCGGCGACCGACATGCATCTGAAGTGGAATGTCGTGGAGAGGCCGACAGCTGGGTCCGCGACGCCGCAAGAAATGCCTCCTTATTACGTGCAAAATAATGATTCGTCCACGACATCGGGGACCCTTGAAAGGGCCTCGGTATTCGCGAAAAAAATGTTACGCCCGGCGACACCTCGGACCCACCAGCTATAACCGCGCGCATGGAAGTGCCTCCTTATTACGCACAAAAATGAATACTCCCCTTGTTGGCTGGGACCCGGTATAGTGACGAGCTGACTTGTGGGCCTACTAAGTTAGCGGGGACGGAGGGCTTTGTCAACTTAGTCAATATGCTGCGATTCTAGCTCCGGTGACGTCGATGTCCATCCAGCGGCCGTAGTGCTTCTTCAACCTCTTGTATTCTTGCTCAAGCCGCCCAAACCAGCGCCGGTCGTGCCTCGTGCTCCGCCTCCGTGGCGGCTGCGATCTGGCGGAGGCCTCGCCGCCCCTACTACTCCCACCGCTAGCAGGCCATCCCTCTACTCACCCACACCCTGTTGATACTGCGGCGGCAGCCCTCACACCGCAGCGATCCGGTGAACCCTCGTACTCCTCTCGCGTGGGCATCCACTGCGCGTCTTCCCGGCTCGCGTCGTCCCCTTCCTAGGCCTGCGCCATCGTCCACCGCCATGGTGCTCTCGGCGTGGCGTGGTCGGCGTGGTCAGGATTGGCTTCCATCGGACATGGGTTTGTCGTGGAGAGGCGGCAGTGGGTCCACGGCGCGACAAGGAAGTGCCTCCTTATTCAGCGCAAAATAATTATTCCTCCACGGCAGCGGGGACCCACGGACGGGCCACCATATTTGCGAAAAAATGTTTCCCCACGATTGCTGGGACCCACAAGCTACACCTTCGCGCAAAGGAAGTGCGTCCGAGCAAAAAGCGATTAAGCCCCACATTTGCTTTGGGACCCACCGGCTACATCTTCGCCGCAAGGAAGTGCGTCCGGGCAAAAAAAACAAAGCGATTTGCCCCACGATTGCTGGGACCCACCAGCTACATCTTCGCACACAAGGAAGTGCACGGGTCGGGACCCACGGTGAAGCGTGCGTAGTGTTGTCATTCGGTGGCGACGATGTGCGTACATATATCTTTGGTGGATGTAAGCGGCGCCGCGTTAATAAGTAGTAAGTAGCGCGCGTAGCATGTACACATACATCTGTGGCGAGGTGCAAAAGAAAATCTGACCACATACATACATCTGACGGGGTCTCTGCGCCTATCGCGCATACGTACATGGCTGGGTCGAAGCGGGAAACAGCGTCGTCGTCGTGTTCATGAGGAGCCAACCGGCTGGTCGAGCGGAATCGTGGTCGTGTTCGCCGGGAGGCTTGGGCAGGGCAGGCGATGAAGCGGGCTGGCGTACCGCTGGCGGAGAAGCGGCCTTGTGTTCGACCGGCCATGTTCAAAACGGGGTCCTGTCGATCGGGAGGGGCCTGGCGTACCGCAAAATGGAGGAAATGGACCTCCTACGGTCGAAATGGGGGTCCTGTTGATCGGGAGGGGTGTGGCGTACCGCCAAACGGATGAAACGTACTTGTGTTGGGCGCTTCACGGTCGAAATGGGGGTCTTGTTCGCCGGGAGGGTGTGGCGTGCCGCAAAAGCAGACAGCGGACTTGTGTTGCGGTGCTATCACGGTCAGCAGGGGAGGGTGTGGCGTACCGCAAAATGGGACTCCACGGGATACTGTTCATCTCCACCGACGACCTCCTCCATCCTCCATGGGCTACCGTCAACCTCCTCCAGCCTCCACGGGCTACCGTCGACCTCCTCCAGCCTCCACGGGCTCCTGTTCATCCAGCCTCTACCATGCGCTACTCCACCGGCTGTTGTTCAACCACCCCTCCACGGGCACCCCTCCACCGTCTACTATTCATCCAGCCCTCCACACCACGGGGTCCTGTTCAACCACCCCTCCACGGCCACCCCTCCACCGTCTATTGTTCATCCAGCCCTCCACACCACGGGTTCCTGTTCATCGGAGAAAACGCCACGCTCCTTTATTCATCCAAACACCCCCCTCGCAGCGCTTCGCTGTCCATCGAGCGGCATCGATCGGCTTCGATTAGCGGCGATGGCGAATGAATCGCTCCATCGGGTTCGATTAACAGCCATCGATCGATCGCTCGGAGTTCGATAGCGCGTAACTGCGGTCTGTCGCTTCGGGTTCGATTAGAGCCCAGCGCCTCGCTTCGGCTTGATTAGAAATAGCGCCTACGCACACCAGCAGCGTCGTCACGAGAAAGCAGCATCGCTCCGCCCCGACCTCCCATCGTAACCGGCAACTCCACAAATTTTCCTCCCCTCACTTCTACCATGGTTTTTCCGTCATGGGCGGCCCAAAGAATGTCATGCATTTGCATCTCCGGCCCATACGGGCGAAAAGCCCATTTTACATCATGAGTTTTTGTCATAAGTAGGGCCCACCACATCTATGATGATACGGGTTTTGTCACAATTATCGTCATAGAAGTGTCATATGTATGACAGAAAAAAAATCGTTGACCCAAAATGTCACGGATGTGTCTTTTTTGTAGTGCCACCACGCCTTGGGAGAAGGAGGCATAGTGCCTGATCACTTGCGGGAGGAGGCGGAGGAGGAGGCGGAGTGCCCGACTTCATGGGAGGAGGAGGAGGAGGCGGAGTCGTGCGATTCGGAAGGTTGATGAGCTCCTTCCGCCATAGGCATGGAGTCTTTAGAGCAGAACCCAGCCGAGTCTCCCCTTCACCGGTAGGGTGGTCAAGCTCGAGGTCCTCAAATCCCTCCGTTATTTCGTCCACCGTCACCCTAGCATATCCTTCTAGAATCGGACGGCAGTGAAAAGTTGTGCCGGGTTCAGGAGGTCGAACAAAGCCGACAACCGCCTTGACTTTGAAGTTCTGCCATTGCGTCATAAGGTGGCAATGTTGAGACTCTGTGATAGCATCCACGGGGTAGCTAGCAGGAGCCGTGAAGACAGGCTCTTGAAGCAGCTCGGTGGAAGCCACGCTACTTCTCCGCTAAGATGGCGGGGTAGCTTCGGGGGTAGCTTCGGCAGGTCGCTTGCTGCAAACTGCGTCTCGTTCCTCTAGTGCTTGTACCCTTGCGTGCGGCGCTGCGGTTAGATACTGCTCCATTTCTTCCTCCTCTCCACGGCATTTGTAACCGCTGCGTCCGAAACCCATCCTTCCGCAGGCGGGCTGGCGTGCCTGCGTGTCCGTCCGGTGCTGGGATTCGAGAGGCCATTGTGAGCTCGTCGTTCTCTCATGCGGAATGAGCGTACCTTCACCACTCTGACAATATATTCTTGAAGCTTGGGCGGGTATTCGCGGTTGCTCGTCCGTCCAAAGCGCACTTCCTATTCACGGGGTCAAGGTTCCGCCAACCCGAAGAACCAAGTCCTTGACGATCGGCGATTCAATGTCTCGGTTCGACCCCTTTATCAAGCGAGGTCATTCTCGAGGCTTGGCCTAGCGGCGGCGAGGAGTCTGGACTAGGGGTGTCCGGACAGCGGACTATCATCGTCCGCGGACTCCAAGACTCTGAAGATACAAGATTGAAGACTCCGTCCCGTGTCGGATGGGACTTTCCTTGGCGTGGAATGCAAGCTTGGCAATCGGATATGTAGATCTCCTACGGTGTAGCCCGACTACTGTGTAACCCTAGCCTCCTCCGGTGTCTATATAAACCGGAGGGCTTTAGTCCGTGGGACACAACATACATTACAACAATCATACCATAGGCTAGCTTTAGGGTTTAGCCTCCTTGATCTCGTGGTAGATCCACTCTTGTACTACCCATATCATCAATATTAATCAAGCGGGGCGTGGGTTTTACCTCCATCGAGAGGGCGAACACAGGTAAAACATCGTGTCCCTCGTCTCCTGTTACCATCCGCCTAGGCCTTGCGAGTTCGGGACCCCCTACCCCGGACAGATCTTCGTGTTCGGCAACCGCCTGCGGGCTAATTTGCTTAGCCATCTCGGCGGATCGGCTTCGCCCCTGCGTCGAGTCGGTCGGAAGCCTAAACTTCACGGCCAATGTCGCGGAGACTTGATCTTGACGGACTCGAGCCACCGGCCGCGGGCGCCTTTGTGGCGATGGGCATGATCTGGCTCTGCCGCCCGAGCAGTGCCTTGGTGGCGCACAGAATCGCTTGGCCATCAGTCGGGAGCGATCGCCCGGATCGAGGATCGGTGGATTAGCGCCGCCTCGGGGCTTCAACTTCCGCGGCGATGGAGCGAACATCAATCTTGTCCCTGTGAAACTTCGTGATCGAGGTGCGGACTCCTTGCGGACTCCGAACCTCCGCGCCCTACCAATCGACTCCGTCGGCGCGGTTATGGAATTCACCGCGCGGACATCTTCAACACTTGCCCTTTGGCGACATCCTAAATTAGCTAAAGCATCTCTCGTTATCGAAGTCTGGCGGACTATGGCGAGGATGGTTGAAATGCAGACGGCGAAGAAATTGAGCCCACCCACCACCACTTTGTAGCCAGCATCGGCGATCTAACCGACATGCTGAACTACGACTCCAAAGACATCGGCGGTATAGGCGGCGATGGCGAGCGAACAAGAAACAACGCCTATAGGGCGCAGGAGGACTACCTCGTCATATGACATATACATGGTGGATACCCCAAAAGAAACAATACGAGGACCAGCGGGCCACGGCGAAGATAACCCGCCGATAAACAACCAAAAGCGGCAACACGAGGCGCGCCCTAAGTCCTGCCTCGGCGACAACAACGCTCCTAAGGGCCCGTAATACAGGGGGCTCACAAGTGGGCGATGAACATGCGGATAAGCAACCGTCCGAACATGGCGAGTCGGATAATCAGTCGAGCCAGCAGCAGCGGTCCGGACGATCTCATGCGGACACGCCGCGGAGAGCAAAAACCGGAAAAGACTCGTCAACACTGCAAGAAGCCTGAAGAAGGAAAAGCGGAAGCTAAAAGCAGCGGAAGACACACTCAGAATGAGATGGAGCAAAGTGCTCAAAACCACGGATAAAAATGGCCACCAATCAAAGAGCTACCCGAAGCGCAAGCTGCTACCAGAATTCGACGAGGAGGCCATAGAGCCTCCACCATCAAAAAATAAAGAAATTGCTGGTTGGATAGGCGGCGGATGATAGGCCAAATTCGAAAGCGGCGCCGCACAAACCAACTAATGAACACGGAAAGGCAGATGGCCCAGCCAGGTCCATCTGAGCCAGCGAAGGCCCGAGGAAGCAAGGTAACACGTCAGTGTCCGAAGATAGCGGCACACCCAAATCTGAGGCGCCGCACCCACTATGTTTCACCGATGAGGTCTTTGGACCATGTATTCCCGGTGGGATTTAAACCCATAAACATAGGGCCTCACGATGGAACAACAGACCACAGGTGCGGATAGAAGATTACATACTACATATACACATGGCGGAGGAGATGATCTCCATGCCATAAAATACCTACCCCTCAAGCTCAAAGGGCCAGCCGTCATTGGCTTAAAGCCTCCCGAGAAAACTTGTGGGAAGTTGGGAAGAGCTCGAGGAAGAGTTTAGAGCAAATTTTCAAGGGACCTATGTCCGCCCTCAGGATCTGAGACGATCTAAGTCATATAACTCAATAGCAGGGAGAGTCGGCGCTCAAGTGCAGGAGCAGGTTCCTCACCAAAAAAGAACCAAATAGTCGAATGTCGAGACGCGAAGCCTTAGCAGCTTTTAAACACAATGTCAGGGCGAATGGCTTGCAGGACACCTCGGCCAAGAAAAACCGAGGACCATGTCGCGCTAACAAACCTCATGACCCGCTTACTGGCGGAGAGGATAGGCTGGCTAGCAAGATGCAGCACCAGCGACCCAAGTACATCAAGATAAGAGATGGAAGCGAAAAATCACGGTAGCGAAAAAGCGGTGCTGGAATAAGCAGAAAAGCCCAAAACACGGCGGTCAGCGCCCGGATTCAAAAGCTTCATGACCAAACAACAAAACATCGCCTCTTAAGGATGATGGCAATGAGCTATCCAACAAACAAGATTTTGGGTCGGATATGTCAAATCCACGGCACCCCGAAGGCACGCAAACCACACCGCCGGGATTGTTGGGTTTTAAATAGTCCGGCCGACTAAGCGCCCGAACACAAGGGGCTCGGCGCGTCAGCGAGGCGATAAACCCCGGCGAGCACCGGAAAACAAAAGACTTTCCCACAAGGGGTCAAAGCGATAAATTCACTTCATGTGATACTACGGAAAAATAGTGTGGCACTTTCTAAAAAAGCGCTTGCGGTCCAACCCAGCAAACCATAGAGATTGGATATCAAAACCAATCACTTTCGACCACAGGACTATTCGAGCGTTGAAGCGTGGGAAGGACTACGATATTGAATCGATAATCGGCGGACTACAGTTCACTAAAGTCCTAATGGATGGAAGCGGCGACTTAAATCTGCTGTATTCAAACACAATCCGCAAGATGGGGATAGACCCTACCAAAATTAACACAGCGCAGTTCCTTCAAAGGTGGCGCGCGAGGCCCTTCGCCAAGTGCACGAGCTCCCTATTATTAGATGTCGTGTTGGGATCACCGACCAATTTTCTGCGCGAAAAACTAATTTTTCGTATCGCCCCATTTAAAAGTGGATATCAAGCACTTTTGGGATGAAGGGCTTTTGTCGTTTCAATGCCATACCGCATTCACGCGTCTCTTACCCTCAAGATGCCGATGCGTGGCATCATTTGATCTTGGTCACTCAAAGACCGGGACTCGGATAAACGAAGTCCGGCTTGACGAACTAGGGGTTCCCTAGCCGCACACCTCTTCCTGAGGGCTGCGCTGAAACAACGCGGGTTCATACAAACCCGCTTTACTTATTATATTTCTTCCTTTACACATATATTTTTTACGAATTGTTTTCAAACTAAGCGTTCCTCTCTTTTTCTGAGATGAACAACGTGCATACCGTCGAGGATAACGGCGCCGCGGAACCGCGGTAGCGAGCGTGCGGTAGGGACCCGTTGTGAGATTCTTTTGATTAAGACCTGCGTAAACCTTTTTCTTGTCTCTTGTTGTTATTCTCCTTGGCTTCTTCCTATAGCCAAAGCGAACTGACGTTTTAGCATCGGCGCGTCGAAAGACTATGCCGTGCACAGACACGAGGGCTTAGGGCATTGTTCCGCCATTATTATAAAGACCGAACACCTTAAGGGTGTTGGCGTCTCGAGATTAGGCATTATATGCATCAGCTCGAATCATGTCTTTGGTCAAATGTTGGGTTTGCGGCTCTGTGTTTTGCTGCCTTATGTTCCGTATCATCGGTTAGCGGCACCGGAGAACTCTGCGATTGTGCCCCGGTTGGTTTGGCGAGCACCTCGATGAAAGCGGCGGTGTCATGATATAGCGAGAGCTGTCGACCACTCGATCGACCACGGAATGTTTAGAATTCCCGCTTTGAGGAAGGACCGTTTCGGTCGAGGCACAGCGCCCGAACTTCGGAGAAGTCGCGGTGCCCCAAGGGGCTATATCGTAGCCCTACCCTCGAACTCCATTGGCTAAGTGAAAGTGATAAAGCATTATAGTCTGGATTGCCTCG
The DNA here is from genome assembly GCA_021437245.1 of Aegilops speltoides. Lineage (NCBI taxonomy): Eukaryota > Viridiplantae > Streptophyta > Magnoliopsida > Poales > Poaceae > Aegilops > Aegilops speltoides. The sequence goes on along the minus strand of JAHHZJ010000674.1, from coordinate 3,377 downwards.
TTTGCTCGCTACCACCTCCTTAACGGGACCGAGATGTCGGATTAAGTGTGGCAGCGCTATTTTTGCGAACACCCCGCACCTTGTGCGTGGGGCTGAATCGGCGCAATCTTTCGAGGTTATACAAGTGTATCGTAAGCGACCGTATAGGAGAAGTTTTACTACTTGGGGCGCTACAAGTATAAGCGATTATAGCATAATCATCGTTTTACAAGCTAAAGCGTTCATTTGAACGTGACATTTTTGAAACACTGCGACTCTATTACCTGGCGCCACGCATAACTTCCCGAAATAGTGCTCGGCGGGGCGGCTTTCATCCGAACCACTGGCGCGGCAGCGGTGGCATCCATCTCCGTCAATGCGCCTTCACGGGCAAGAGCCATCCGCGCGCCCTCGATGCGAGCCGACCGCTTCATCTCCTTGATATGCGGCACCGCCCCAAGGAATTGCTGCGATGGCGAAGTAGCTCGTCGCCTTGGGCCTCTCTGGCGGAACGCGAGCCCGATGTCGATCATGGCAAGTCCGGACAATCTATTTAGCTCGGCCCATTCGGCCGACGGTCGGTCAGCGGAAGTGGCGATCCGGACTATGGAGTGAGACCAAAATAGCTCTTCCGTCTTGTGATCGCTACGGCTCCGGAAGTGTTCAGCGGCATGCGCCGCTTGCCGCTAAGTCCATATCACGGATCCTCGACTCCATAGCTGATCAAATTGAGCATACTTTTGATCCATAAGCTGGCGGCGCGGCAGATAAGCTTGCCGACCACGATATCTCGGCACAGCACGCCTCCTCCCTCATGGCCCGCATTGCGAGCGGGCATCCTTAATCTCGGCGGTGGCCTTCCTCGGTCTTACCGCTCGATAAGCGCTCCTTTTCAAGAGCCTCATTGAGGTCGGCGGCATCTTTTACTCTCACGGCCAATTCGCCACCTCTTCCTAGCAAGGCGGTGTGTAGCCTTTCGACTTTCAACTTTTCGGCCGCCCTCGAAGCAGCCGCGTCACTCGCCGGGCTTGCTCCTTAGCTTGAGCAAGTTGGCCCGAAAACTCTCCACAGACAGCACCACCGCTGTACACTGTGACATGTAATTTATCAGAGGAAGGCTTTGACCCCCTTAATAAAGCGACTACGGAGAGCTCATTTACCTTGCGACTCGTCAAGTCGCCAGTTGACAAGTGCGATGTCCGCATCCGCCAAGTCAAGTTGCCGCATCAACTCGGCAACTCCACTAGTCCGGCTAGCCCTCGGACTATCCGCCACCTGCATAGGAACAGCAACATTAATTACTTGATTTTGATCCTCGGCACGCTGTCGTCTTCGACAACCTACCGAGTCTCAGGGGCTACTATCTATACAGGGCGCATTTTTATATGAAAAACTGTTAAAAGACAAAAGAGTGCGTCATTCTCGCGTACCTCAAACCCTGCCAGCAAACTCATAGCGGCATTGCGCAATCCGCTCTCGGAGGACGAAATCCTTCCAATCACCATACGCATCAACACCACGGTGATCTTACGAGATGGATGACCTCTCAAGCAGATTCTTGATTCTCCCGACCGCATACTAGTGGGTGCGAACTCTCGGCCCCTCGGACTCGGGGATACCCTCGTGGCGATACTTGAGGCTCGTCGCCTCATCGGCGGCGCCTTGTGAGAAGGCGTTCGCTCTCCATCATCTCCGGAAGAAGGTCCCTCGAAGATGAACTCATCTGAGAAGGCTGCGAATCGAACTGCAAGATAAATATTTCGGTTACCCTGAAGCACAAATGGAGTATTTCCTCACTAATTAACTCCTTTTTCATACTCATGGCTCATTTGGAGGCTGATCCTTTGGCGATGATTGAACGTCCGGATTCTCCCCGGACGCCGGACCCCCCGATGAAGATCTCTTCCCCCGCTTAGGGGCTTTGGCCTCCGGATTTTCGGAGGCGGTCCTCTTCTCCCCCTGAAAGGAGGGGTTTTTGATTCCCCCCTCTTTAGACGCCCCTTTGGGCGAAATAACAGCTCCTCTGTTTTCCCCATCGCTCCCTTCCATGGGCGTGACCTCCAACATTCTGACCAGCACGGGCTCCAGTGCGGTCTCTGGGAGGGGGGTCGGACACCTTATCAGCCTCGATCGCGCTACCCCTCTGTGAAGAGTAATGGGTCGGGGCGAACTCTAGAAAAGCGAGATAAATAGAGCGTCTGGGCTGTGAGCTATTTACACAGTATCCGGGCGATTGCGGCTTAGGCTGCGTCCTCGGCCAATTCGGACACGCCGCTGCGGTCAGAAGAACAACTTATACATCTCCACGGGTGTCGCACCCATGAAGTGTTGGAGAATCCGAGGTCCCTCGGGTTGAACTCCCATAGGCGGAGAGGAAGGAGTTTGCGGGCGAGAAGATGCACGATTAGCATAACTTGCATCACCACAACAGATTGATCTCCCTGCTGGAGGTCTCGAATCCGGCCACAATAAGGGCACGTCTTGGGGCGGCCCCAATTGAGCCCTTGGTTGACCCATGACATCGATCGGCATGGAGGTCCCGGGCGGAATGAAGGCGGCGGCTTTTGCTTGCTGCCCTTGAATGGTGATATAGAACCACTCCCTCTCCCGCGATCGAGTTCCTCTTGGAAGGAACCCTCGGGCCCGCAGGGCATCGGCCTTTTGCTTATGGCCGCCCGCCGCCTCCGCTTAGCGCCCCGATCATCTTGGCTCCACATTGAAGGTCTTGACCACAGGCCAAAGTGGGGAGTGATGTGGAGGAAGGCTCCATGAGCGATAATGAATGCGGAGATATGGAGGATGGACTCGGGCCAAATCATGAAAATCTAGCCCGTAGTAGAACATGAGCCCTCTCACGAAGGGATCCGTCGGAAGCCTAAACCCGGCGGAGGTGGGATCTGAGCAGCGTATTCACGGGCTTGAGGCGGGCACGGCCTGCCCTTGGGCGAGCAACTGTCTGCGAAATCTCGTGGGGCCAGTGCTTGGCCTCCTGCAGCTTCAATATGTCCTCCTCCATGGCGGAGGAGGCATCCACCGACTATGGAGGTCGGGCGGACATGGTTGAGAATCCGGCGCTGAATCTAGGGCTCTGGGTGTTGGGCCTGGGGCGAAAGGAGATTTGATCACGAGATTGAAGAAAAAGAACGAACCTGGTCCTCTTATAAAGGAAATACCAAGGGTTGTCTCCGTGACCGTTTGGGATTCACCTTCGATAGAGGGCGTGGCGGCAGACGCGGTTGGGTTACCCACACGTATTGATGAGAATCCGAAATAAGGGGAACCACGATCTACTGCCGACAAGGCGTGCCAAGAAACGCTTAGCTAAGCGTCTTTGAGGTGGTATAAAGTAAAAATGATTCAAGCGGTGGCTCGATAGCGGTGTGATGTCACGCCGCATA
>JAHHZJ010000673.1:0-95833 GCA_021437245.1 Aegilops speltoides | reverse complement strand
CTGTCCCAACAATGAGCCGACCGTGTTTCCTCCACCAATGATGATTTTACCGTGGAAAATCCCCATTGGTCGGGGTTGTTAATGGGTTATCGGATCAAAACCCGACCCGAAGCTTAACGGCGTTCGCTACGATGGATGCCGCGTGTTGGTCACCCTTGACAAAAGCATACGTGGCCGTGATTTATCGTCATGGAAGTGGACACTTCCATGATGATAATTTTGGTAATGTCATGGAACACTTCTCTGACGACACAAGTATGACTATCTTGATTACATCATAAATTTGTCATGGATGTACATGCATGACAAAACGACCTCTTGTGACAAACCGTATCATCACGGAAGTGTATTTTTTGTAGTGAGAGGACCAAGATTTTGCTCTTGCTGATCAATGTCATCATTTAGGGGATTGTCTTTAGGCTGAGCATTGTCTTCAGGTTGATTAGGTGCAGAAACGATAAGTTCCTCTTCAGTCTGAGCCTCAGAAGGTATGATCTCTCCAATTCCCAATTGCTTGATTGATTCACTAGGAGGTACTTCATCTAGCACATTTGGCAGGTGCTCACTTTGCGAGCCATTAGTCGCATCAAACCGCACATCCACAGTTTCAACCACTTTATAGTGAAAGAGGTTGAAGACTACGTAGGAGTCTGAATCCTTTCGTAACCAAGCATAAAACCTTCATGTGCTTTTGGTGGAAATTTTGAAGTGTGATGTGGATCCTTGATCCGCACCTAGCACCAAATACTCAAGATAGCTTACATTTGGCTTCTTACCAGTTATGAGTTCATAGGATGTTTTCTTTAGAAGCTTGTGAAGATAAACACGGTTGATGATGTGGCATGCAGTATCAATGGCTTCAGGCCAGAACTTCCTTGGAGTCTTGTACTCGTCAAGCATAGTTCGGGCCATCTCAATAAGGGTTTTGTTCTTGCGCTCCACGATGCCATTCTGCTAAGGTGTGTAAGGAGCAGAGAACTCATGAGTGATTCCCATAGTATCGGATAAAGGTCGAGGCCGTTCTTGAACTCGATGCCATTGCCATACGGTATGCTTTATCTTGGCGCCATAGTTCGTCATGGCACGATTAGCAGCGTCGAAGACATCCTACACTTCATTCTTGTAGAGGACTAAATGCACCCAAGTATATCTTGAATAATCATCAACAATGACAAAGCCATAAAGGAAGCGGTGGTAGTGAGAGTAGAGTAGTGTGTAGGGCCAAATAGGTCCATGTGAAGCAGCTCGAAGGCTTGAGATGTAGTCATGATTGTCTTGAGGATGCTTGGCCTAGTCATCTTTCGACCTTGAGCGAACACAGATGATCCTTCTTGAACTTGGCGCCTTTGATGCCCGACATGCTTCTTCTTCGCAAGAGTGTGCAAGTTCCTCATGCCGACATGCGTAGCCTTGATGCGAGCCCGGCACTCTGAAGCTTTTGCTAGAAGACATCGACCATCTGTGGTCTGCTTGAGAAATCGTCGTCTCCGGCGTATCTATAATTTTATTGTTCCATGCTATTATATTACCCTTTTGGATGTTTATGAGCTTTATTTTACACATTTATATCATTTTGGGACTAACCTACTAACGGAAGCCCAGCCCGTATTGCTGTTTTTGCCTATTTTAGTATTTGAAGAAAAGGAATATCAAGCGAGTCCAAATGGAATGAAACCTTCCGGGGCGTGATTTTAGGAATGAGCGTGATCGGAGGACTTGGAGTCAAGTCAAGAAGCGTGAGAGCGGCCACGAGAGGTAGGGTGCCCCCTGTCTCGTGGGCCCTCGAGCGACCCTGACGTACTTCTTCCTCCTATATAAGCCTCGTGCCCGAAAACATCCGGAGCCAACAAAACACAATTTTCACGCCATAACCTTACGTATCCGACATCCCATCTTGGAGCCTTCGGCCTTCTGTCGGAGGAATCGACCATGGAGGGCTTCTACATGAACACCATAGCCCCTCGATGAGTTGTGAGTAGTTTACCACAGACCTACGGGTCCATAGTTATTAGCTAGATGGCTTCTTCTCTCTTTTTGGATCTCAATACAATGTTCTCCCCCTCTCTTATGGAGATCTATTCGATGTAAACTCTTTTTGCGGTGTGTTTGTCGAGATCCGATGAATTGTGGGTTTATGATCAAGTTTATCTATGAATAATATTTGAATCTTCTCTGAATTCTTTTATGTATGATTGAGTTATCTTTGCAAGTCTCTTCGAATTATCAGTTTGGTTTGCCCTACTAGATTGATCTTTCTTGCCATGGGAGTAGTGCTTAGCTTTGGGTTCAATCTTGCGGTGTCCTTACCTAGTGACAGAAAGGGTTGCAAGGCACGTATTGTATTGTTGCCATCGAGGATAAAAAGATGTGGTTTATATCATATTGCATGAGTTTATCCCTCTACATCATGGCGAAGTCTCTGCAAAAACATAAAATAGGCAAGCGTGACAAATGTACCCGACAAGACTTACATCGGAACTAACTACATATGCATCATTATCAACAAAGGGATGGTGGAGTTTAACAGCTGACAAGCCAGCTTTGACTCGGTGGCTATCTAAACTCATTTGCAAGTAACTCTTTTGAGTGGGCGCACGAGTCCACATATTCACCATATCAATACACCACTATGGATCGCTCCCGTCTCCCAGCGAGCGCATCCATAGCACTCACGCTTATCTTGCGTATTTTAGAGTATCCACTTTCACTTGTCTATGAACTGTACAAGGGTCCAACTTTCCATATCCGAGGAATTGGCTATTGAATAGATAATGATAACCTGGGTGTACTTCTTCACCTGCGCTCTCGCCACTTATCGCCTGCACCGTCATGTATCTCGGCAACCTTCAAGCGGCAAGGCGAGGTCGGCCCACGACCTACCTAAACACTCAAGTCTCTTGTCGGTTTATCCTATTGGGTTCCATCCATAAGGAGATCCGGCGGGGTGTCGCTCCGGCCCCAAGCGATGTGAGAGGTTCCCAAGCCCACCATCAGGTGCCACTTGGTACACCGTGCCCTTGCCTAGTCTGTCCCAAGCCCATGTAGGGTGCCACTTGGTAGACTACTAACACTACCTACAAACACGAAACTAGTTGCAACTCACAGAATGAGAGAGAACAAGGGTGATTAAGCCGAGAGGCTTGGGCGCCAGGCCCAATGTGTGGTAATGTTGTTCATGGATCACAAACACAGAACTCAGTTCTGAGGGCGGCTGCAATGAGACAACCCACCATGTACTCCTACATGGCCTCTCACTTCACCTTTACCAAATCGTGTTCACACACTTAGCTCACACCGAGTAGGACATGTTCACACACCTCGATTCATTCCCGATGAATGGACTGACTCAACTCTAAGCAATAGCGGGCATGACAAACAAACAAGAATGAGTAGGCACATGAGGCTCAAACAACTCCTACTCATGCTAGTGGGTTTCATCTATTCTTGTGGCAATGACGGTCATCACGAGAGAGGATAAAGGGTTCACTACATGACAAGTAACAGATATGTCGTTGTTGTCCTAATGCGGTAAAAGAAAGCGGGAGGCGAGAGAGTGGGATTATGTCGGAATGAACAAGGGGTTTTGCTTGCACAGCATACGAAGATAATATAGTTCTTCATCGGTGTCATCGATCACATCGTCGAACCACGTCTATCGAGAGGGACAAACACGGCAAACAAGGAAGAAACACAATCAATGCAATGCACAATATGATGCATGATTATGACATGGCAATATGCTGTAGTTTGAGCTAATGCAACTAGCCAAGTCAAATGGAGTTGGTTTGAACACAAGATTCAAATTCAAACTCCATATGTAGATATTCATATGCCATTATTTGATTTGTGCTAAACAGCAGCTATAAGTTGTTCTAACATGCATGAAAATGGTACAGATGGATAGATTGGATTTTTCTGATCATTTTCATATATAATTCATTTGATTTGGTGCTACGGTTGATTTTCTATGAATTTTAGAAGTTTATACTATTTACGGAATTTCTGAATAAATATAATCTGAGAAAAAAGATTAAGTGCGTCGGCATGACGTCGGGAGTGGCGTCATCGGTCAAGCGCCAGCCCAAGTCAAACTTGGCTGGGACCCACGTCATTGTGAGCGAGACGGAGGCTGTTGGAGTCGGTCAATCTTGGCGTGGCCAAGTCAGCGGTGACGGCGGGGCCCTCTGAGATTAGTACTAATTTAACGAGAGAGGTTAAACTAATTAATTTAGGCACGGGGCCCACATGTCGATGGCTCTAGGGGGTGATTAGCGGGGTGTTTAGGCCTAATTAAGTGGCCCGCGTCATCTGGCGAGTCTACTTGGTGACCTCGAACATGGCGGTGTTCGCTCGGAACTCGCCCGAGTCGACGGTCGGCCGGGGGCACCAGGATAGCCGTGCCCGTGCGCATCTAGGGACCAGCAGGAGGTGCGAGGGTGGCGGAGTTCGCGAGTGGAACCCGGCGGCTGCGGAGATGTTTGTCTTGGGTTAGCGTTGCGATGTGCTAACGGCGGCGATGGGCTGGCGGGCGGGCGGTTAAGCGGCGCTGGGTGACCTAATGGTCACCGGAGCTATGCCGGCGGCGAGCTCGGTGCGGCGGCGTTTACGGCCGTGAGGAAGCGAGCTAGGGGCGGCGAATGCTAAGAAAGGGGAAAGAGAGGAGCTCCGGTAGTCGATGGCAGTCGATGGCTCGGGGGAGGCGGAGGCAGTGATGCGTCGGCAGCCTCGGTGGCTGAGAAGAAGCAGCGGAGCTAAGCATCCATGGGCTTCGGCGCCTTCGTCTGGGTGAGGATGAAGAGGCGTGAGCTTCAGGGCGTCGGCGGAGGCGGTGGTGGCCAGCGTCGGTGGCGATGGTGGCGCTCGGTCGCGGGGAGGCGGAGAGGAGGAGGGAGGAGGATGAGCAAGCGGTCGAGGCCGGTCTTGGCGCCTTGGGTGCCTCCGTGAGAATGGCGGAGGTGGCGTCTTGTGTCGAGACTGCCGCTATGCATCCGACTAAGCGGGAGAAGACCTCCTGCCCACTGGTGGGCTGGGCGGCCAGTGGGCAGTGGGTGAGGCAGTGAGTGCGGGTAAGTTTTCTCTCTTTCCTATTTGTTACATTTAGTTTTCTATTTTGTTACTGTTTTGTTTTGGTTTAGTAAAAATACTAAACCATTTTATAAATCCTGAAAATAATTATGTGGCTATAACTGAAATATACCAAACCACATAAAATGTTCGAAATTATTGGACATATATTAATTATATATAAAATATATATCAATGCAAATAGTTATTGAATTAATTCAAAGGCCCAAAATAAATGTTTGATCACTCCAAAAATATTGGTTTGCATTTTACCTCATGCCAATATTTTTTCTTGAATCTTGAACATTTTCTTGGACTCATTTGAAGCAATTTATTTAAGGTAGATCATTTTAGAAATGATCTACGAGGCTTAATTTCCCTCAATTCAATTTCCTTTGGAAATTCAGACATGATGCATGGATGCCACTCGATGCAACTAATTACAAAGCGAGAATTCTAGAGGCTGTGACACTTCATGTCCTTGGCCTCGGTGTAGAATGTTAGCCGTTGATATAAATCGCCTCATAGGTCATGAGGTTGTGCTCGGCGCTGTGACAAAGCGAATATGAGTTGTTCTTCGCGGAAGAATCCTCATGTAAAGATGCAACGAAGCTTAGCTTGAACTAGCGTGAAACATGAGTTGTGCTCTTTGAGTATATCTCCGTCCGTCCTCTGTTGGCCTCGGTCATTATGCGTCTTGTTAATAAAGGTTTTGTGCTCTACCAGGATGATACGTCTATGTGTTGTGGCGACTAGGTTTGCTCTTTCAAAGTCGTGATGCGACCCTCGACATGCATTCGGCGACCCTCGGTGACCCCATCCAGCAAGCTGCGGGTTCTGTTGGCCGGAGGACCAGCGGGGTTCTCGATGCCTAGATAATTCGTGCGTAGGAGATGCACTCTTGATTGAAAGCAGGCTATGCCATACGGGCGTGACATGTTCGACGTATCCTTTGATGACACCATTCATCCTTCGAGCGGCATCATCTTTGTCGAGGCGTCGGCCCGAGTTGGATGATATCCTCCACTATATGGACCAGCGGATGCACCATAACGTCGAAGAATGCGGGTGGGAAGTACATCTCAAGCTATAGTATCACCGATCTCTTCACAGCGCCGGTTGCCTCCGCCAATCGACTTCGAGATGGCGTCGAAGAAGTTGCATAGGCCAAATAGCGTTCCGCGGACGTGCGCGTCCACGATCCTGAGTTACAAGCTGGATATCTGCGTCATCGACGCGTGGCGGTCGTGAGACTTCATCCCGAACTACGCTTGTTGGGTCTAGGTATCTGCTTATCTTCCCGTAACCGTGAAGTTTTACTCCTAGGAGGCGGTGAAAAAATGCCGATCTCCTCGACTTAGAGTGAAGCCGCGGGAGGTAGTCATTCCGGTCTTCTTGCGGCGACTTTCTATGTCTGCCGCCTCATCATCATCATCATCATCATCATCATCATATATAGCGTGAAGCTCTGCACGATGCCCATTGATTTCAAGTATCGCCCTTGCTTTGGCCCATCTTTGGTCCTCTAAGCCGGTACCAGCAGACTCTGCACCGTTCTTCGTGATATGCATGACATCAAGGCTGTGAGGCGGTGGATCTTCGATGCGGCAAGTCGAAAAAGACCTCGTTTTCCATACCTTCATGGCAGCTCTGGCGCCTTTAGCTTCTTTCGGCTCTGGCGCCTTTTGCTTCTTTCGGCGGTGGGCAGTCTTTCCAATTTTTCAATAGCTTGTCTATTTCCTCGCCGCTCCTACCACGGGCGTTTTCGAGTTCGATTTCACCATCGAAGCAGATCCTTGCGTTTCCTCCACGGGTCATCGTCGCGAAGCCACCTTGATGTCCCATGAACCTGATTTTGAAGACCGGGATCTCTATCTAGCTAGGCGTCGTTGTGTCATCCATACCTTACGCATCCGAAAATCCGTGGACTACCCGCCAAGATATCGTAACCGAGATAGTGTGCCGTCATGAGTAGTGCGGCTCTCGTGAAATATTCTTTCTGCGGCGTCCCATTGTAGTGGCGTTTTCCACAGCGTGTCAAGCTCCTCTTTCAGCAGCGGTCTGATTGATGTCGTTCCTGGTTGTTTGGCCCTTCAATTGGCATACTCATGTGAATGTACTTCCTCTTCATGCACAACCAGGGGCAGGTTGTACATCCACACAAACACATGCGGTGCTATGTGTGCTTCTCGGATGCCAGCGGATTGACTCCATCGGTGCTCGCGCCGGCCACGATGTTCCTTGGATCGTTCCCAAATTCTAGGTATTGAAATTCAGCGCTTGCCACTAGCTCGCATCCTTAGGGTGACTCAGCATCTTGTCTTTTTATTTATCTCCGGATCATTTCGTCATCTTCTGCTTCTTCTCCTCCCTATCCGGCGTGCCAGCGGAGCTTTGCTACCTTAGGGTCCGCGAAATCTGCTGCGAGCGAGTGATCGGAAATACCACACCACTTTTGGAGCTTTCTTCCTCTTCTTGTATCGAGTGACACCGCGCAGGACATATGGTAGACTCGTGCTGCGTCCCGATAAATGATGCAATTGTTCATGCACACATGGTATTTCACGTCGGTAAATCCGGAGGACACGATTTTCTTCGCCTCCTCCAAAGCTGGTGGGCACTTGTTCCCCTTGGGAAAGGCGTTCGTGCGAATGACATATTCTCGTCGAAGCATCGTCGGTCATTTGTGTTTTACCTTCATCTCGAGCCATGGCGTTACTTTGGGGTATCCTCGGGCCTGCATCCTTCATACAATGGAGTAACGCGTCTAACTCAAATTGATCCATCTTGGCTTTCTCTCGGTGGCAGCTCTTGTGTTATCCGTGCGGCGAGAAGCAGCTCTTGAATATGAGGTCCTGCACCCAGCCCGCCGATGGTCAGCGTAAATGCGCTCCGCCGGCATCATCATCATGTCCTGCATCTTCTACATGATGATTGTGTGCAACATCACCGTCGTGATCATCTCTGAGGGATTCTTCGTCTTCTCGCCCGCTTGAGCGCGGTGGTTGTCTTCTGCCCTTCCTCATTTCTTGCCCGGCCAACATGGGCGACCGTAGTCATCTTCATCACCTTGCCACGATAGCAATCCATGAAACCCGCAGAAGCGGGTGGTCCCGCACCTGCCGGAATCCGGGTCATAATAAGGCTATTCAGCTTGCATCTTCGACACGGACATCTTATCTCTGTCTCGTTCTTTTGAAGCATCTCGGCGCCGCGGACCTCAAAAACCTATTCACGATGCCCGGTCATCGTCTGCGGACCATAATTACTTCTTGAGGGTAGAGAAAGCGATATTTTAGAACCAAGAAAAAATTTGGCATTTCCTAAAATAGGACCAAAAGAATGTAATGCCAAAATTCTGCTTGAAAGCGAAATGAATCAACATTCCGGCAAAATATTGGAAACTATCGCAATCCGGGTACACCTCCAAACACAAACACATATGCAACACCACAAACATATGCAACACCACGAACATACATAGATCTAGCTAGGCCATAAAAAGTGCATGTGCACATTGTTGTAGGAAGAACAACATAAATATAGCTTCCCCTTACTTACCTAGCAAAACAAGGTAACTTAACCATAATTTGAATGAATCTATGGTGGAAATGAGGTGAAAAAGAGGAGGCACCGAGACAAGGAGGGGCGGTGGAGAGAATGAAGTGGGAGAAAGTGAGTGTGGGAGGAGAGCTGTCAAAATATCTTGTTGCTGCCCACTTACTAATGGCACCAAAACACAAATCATGCCATTGTAATCCAGGTTACTAATGGCACCCACGATAATGCGCCATTAGTTTTACAAAAAACATACTAATGGCGCACTCCCCACGATGCGCCATTACTAGTTTAAACTAAATGGCGCAGCGTGTGAGTCATGCTTACAATTTACTAAAAAGGAATAAAAAATTAAAAAAATAACATTAGTGGCGCACTTTACATTGCGCCATTACTGAATACAACTAGTAATGGCACACCTCCTATGGATCGCCATTAGTATGTGCAATTAGTTCAAAAATTTGATACTAATGGCGCTTGGGTCGCCATTAGTAGTTTCAACTCTAATGGCGCCGAGTGGTGCGCCATGAGTATGTATACTGCAAAACACCATTGAGTCATCAGCTCCATTAAGCCCTTGTAAGTCTTCTAGTAGTGTTTATTCTTCCAGAAGATGTGGAAGAAGATCTGGCGGGATGAGATGGTGTGAACATTTTGAAACTCGGGTGCTTAAGCCGAATTGTGAAAATACCTTGCTCCTGACCATTGAAGGCTATCGACTCAGGCATTGAATGCCTTAGGAGATCGTGGCCAGGACCCTTCAACCTGTGTGGCGATGGTCGAGTTGAACATTTGAACTGAGAGACCAGCTGGAGAAGAATCAGAGGTTTAAGATTGGAAGAGTTGGTCTGAGTTACCGTCGTGAAGAATCATCAAGTTAGTGTCTTGAAATGTGAACGTGCAGTCTGAAATCAAAGTGATGGCAACGTGCAGCAGGCTGAAGTGCATTGCAGAAGCATGGTGGGAGTTGTTTGAGCATCTTTGGAAGGTTCTGACAGTATGGACAGTCTTTCAGATGTGGGAAGGTGGACAAAAGTTCTACGCAGAGCTTCAGGACTCAGAGACGCAGTAAGTGAAATTGAGATGTTTGAGCAGATTAAAAACTATGTGGGATCAATGCAGTGTTAAGGACCTTAGCTCGGCTAAAGGTATCTTGATCCGAGGTTGATGGCGATTGCCATTGGATGGCCACGACAATTTGGGCATCCGGCGTCAACAGTTATTGAAGCATCGAACCGAAAATTATGAAGACGGCTTCATTTCCTTAGAGGGAAGAAAAATGCATAAAGGTGTTACTGATGACACCATCAAGTCAGGTGAAAATAAAAAAATTAAATAAGACCAAAAAAATATCAAATGTTGTTCTTCAAAAAAAAAAAAACAAAAAAAAAAAACAAACCCATCAGCGCAGACTATGCACCGACCAATCTTGTGATGACCCGGGTGGATGCACTAACCATGGAGTGGGAAGGCAGTGGACGCAGGAAGAGTGATGTGAGACAAGAGTCACATCATTTTCAGTGACAAAGCAAGGTATTGGGTCTAGAGAGTTGCAATATCAAGGGATTAGCACATGGATAAAGTGATGCTTGTTGAATCCTTGGTTTCAATGCTGTCTCAATGCTTTGTGACTTAAACATGATTGTGCTATTTGGAAAATGTCGTTGCCTTGTTCTAATGGAACGGCGAGTCTCTAGTCTTTGAAAGGGTATCGGAAAGATGATCGTATATAGTAGATTTTGCTTTCGTCTTGAGCTTGTTTGGTTATCCTTGAAGAGGAAAGGTGATGCAACAATATTAGCGTAAGTATTTCCCTTTTTTGAGAACCAAGGTATCAATCCGTAAGGCTCCTCAAAAGTCACGCACCTACACAAACAAACAAAAACTGCTTAACCAACACAATAAAGGGGTTTGTCATCCCTTCCTGACCACTTCTTGAAAGTGAGATCTAATAGAGATAGTATGATAAGATAAATATATTTTGGTATTTTATAATATAGATGCAAAAAGTAAAGATGCAAATAAAAGTAGATTGGAAGCAAATATGATAAAGAGATAGACCCGGGGCCATAGGTTTCACTTGTGGCTTCTCTCAAGATAGCATAAGTATTACGGTGGGCGAACAAATTATGTCGAGCAATTGATAGAAGAAGCGAATAATTATGAGATTATCTAGGCATGATCATGTATATAGGCGTCATGTCATAACAAGTAGACCGACTCACCTGCATCTACTACTATTACTCCACACATGCGAGCTCACGCATCTAGAGTGTTAAGTTCATAAGACGAGTAGCATTAAGCAAGATGACATGATGTAGAGGATAAACTCATGCAATATGATATAAACCCCATCTTTTTATCCTCGATGGCAACAATACTGTCGTGCCTTGCGACCCTTTACATCCTGGGTAAGGACACATAAGATTGAACCCAAAGCTAAGCACTTCTCCATGGCAAGAAAGATCAATCTAGTAGGCCAAACCAAGCCTGATAATTTGAAGAGACTTACAAAGATAACTCAATCATACTGAAAGAATCGAGAGAAGATTCAAATGTTATTCATAGATAAACTTGATCATAAACCCACAATTCATCGGATCTCGACAAACACATACATAAAAGAACATCGAATAGATCTCCACAAGAGAGGAGAACATTGTATTGAGATCCAAAAGAGAGAAAAGCCATCTAGCTAATAACTATGGACGTGGAGTGCAGTAAACTACTCACAACTCATCGATGGGGCTATGGTGTTGATGTAGAAGCCCTCCATTTCGATTCCCCCTCGTTAGGCGCCCGTGAGGCTCCAAGATGGGATCTCATGGATAGAAGGTTATGGCGGTGGAAATTGTGTTTCGTTGGCTCTCTGGATGTTTTGAAGTGCGTAAGCTTATATAGGAGGAAGAAATGCGTCGGTGGCCACCCAAGGGGCCCGAGGCGAGGCGTGCCCTATGAGGCGCCCTACCCTCGTGGCTCCTCGGCTGCTTCTTGACTTGCTCCAAGTCCTGGATCACGTTCGTTCCAAAATCACGCTCCCGAAGGTTTCATTCCGTTTGGACTCCGTTTGATATTCCTTTTCTTGAAATCTTGAAATAGGCAAAAAGCGGCAATCACAGACTAGGCCTCGGTTAGTAGGTTAGTCCCAAAATGATATAAATGTGTAAAATAAAGCCCATAAACATCCAAAGCGGGTTATATAATAGCATGGAACAATCAAAATTATAGATACGTTGAGGCGTATCAAGCATCCCAAACATTTCTGCTAGTCCTCGGTAGGTAAATGATAAAAAGAGAATTTTGATGTGGAATGCTACCTAGCATAATTCTCAATGTAATTTTCTTTATTGTGGCATGAATGTTCAGATCAAATGATTCAAAATAAAAGTTCATCTTGATAAAGGAATAGTAACACTTCAAGCATACTAATCAAAGTAATCATGTCTTCTCAAAATAACATGGCAAAAGTTCATCCCTACAAAATCATATAGTTAGGCTAACCTTCATTTTGTCACACAAAGATGTTTCCAACTTCTATACCCGATGACAAGCCAAGCAATTGTTTGATACTTAAATAATCTCAAACTTTTTCAACCTTCACATAATACATGGCGAGCCATAAAATAGCACTATGTGAATAGAAATGATGATGGGGATTGTGTGGAGAAGACAAAAGGGAGAAAATCTCACATTGGCGAGGATAATCAATGGGCTATGGAGGTTCCCATCAATTGATGTCAACATGAGGTAAGGGATTGCCATGCAGCGGATGCACTAGAGCTATAAATGAATGCTCAACAAAGAAAACTAATGGATGCGCATCCAACTTGCTTGCTCACGAAGACCTAGGCATTTGAAACCCATTGTAGGAATATACAAGCCAAGTTCTATAATGCAAAATTCCCAAATATGAAAAAGACAACTTATGAGACTCACTATATGAAAACATAGTGCTACTTTGAAGCACAATATATGAGACTCACTACATAAAGATTAAGGTGCTACTTTGAAGCACAAGTGTGGAAAAAAGAGATAGTAACATTGCCCTTTTTTATTTATTTTTTTTCCCTTTTTACCTTTTTTTTCTTTGGCATTTCTTTTTAACCTTTCTTTTTCTTTTTGATGTTCTAATAATGATGATCATCACACTTTCATTGATTACATCATATGAATTACAACTCAAAACTAGAACAAGATATGACTCTATGAATGCCTCCGTGATGTCTGGGGATGGTGCAATGATCAAGAGTGACATGTATGGTAATGCATGGTGGCAACTTGTCGTCTCCATGATATCAATTTTGATTGTTCCATGCTATTATATTACCTCTTTTGGATGTTTATGGGCTATTTACATTTATATCATTTGGGACTAACCTGTAGAAGGCTGATCCATATTGCTGTTTTTCATTGGTGTTGAAGAAAAAGAATATCAGCGAAGTAAGATAGAAACGCCGGGGCATTATTTTGCAACAATCTGATCAGAGAGTTTGGAGTGCAAGTCAAAGAAAGCCTCAGGGCCCCAGATAAGGAGGCCTTTGTCTTATGGGCCTCGGCAACCGTACTTCTTCCTCTATATATACCTCGTGCCAAAACATCCGGGCACAAAACACATTTCCACCTTGGTAACATACGTATCCGAGATCCGTCTTGGAGCCCTTGCATTTCTGCAGGAGGAAGCAACAGGAGGCCTCTATATCAACATCCTTGCCCCACCGATGAGTTGTGAGTAGTTTCCCACAGACCTCACAGGTCCATAGTTATTAGCTAGATGGATTATTCTCTCTTTTGGATCTCAATACAATGTTCTCCCCTGTCTTGTGGAGATCTATTCGATGTAATCTTTTTTTTGGGTGTGTTTGTCAGGAATCCGATGAATTGTGGGTTTATGATCAAGTTTTTCTATGAATACTATTTGAATCTTCTAGAATTCTTTTATGTATGATTGAGTTATCTTTGCAAGTCTCTTAAATTATCAGTTTGGTTTGGCCTACTAGATTGGTCTTTCTTGCCATGGGAGGTGCTTAGCTTTGGGTTCAATCTGCGGTGTTCTTACCCGATGTGAGTTGCAAGACACGTATTGTATGTTGCCATAGGATAACAAGATGGGGTTTAAATCATGCATGTGTTTATCCCTCTACATCATGTCATCTTGTGTCGTTACTGTTCTTATGACAATACTCTAGATCTGGCGAGTGGTGATGTGTGGAGTAATGTAGTGGGCAGAATTGGAATTCCCATTATGGACGTGATGCCTATATACATGCATGCCTAGATAATCTCATAACTATGGCTTTTCTTTCAATTGCTTTCTGTGATTTGTTCACCCACCTAATACTTATTATCTTGAGAAAGCCTCTAGTGAAACCTATATTTGGTCTATCTCTTATCATATTGCTTTCCATCTACCTTTATTTGCATCTTTTTTATATACCTAAAATACCAAAATATTTATCTTATCATATTATCTTTATTAGATCACTTTACATGAAATAGCCGTGAAGGATTGAAACCCCTTGCATTGGTTGCGAGTTCTCAGTTGTTTGTGTAGGTCGTGGGACTTTGAGGCCTCTCTTTGGATTGATACCTTGGTTCTCAATGAAATACTACGCTACACTTTTCTGCATCAACCTCTCCTCCCGAGAAAACCAGCATAAGCTCAAGGCGTAGCATGGCTTTGCCACAAATCGATGTCAACTACATGATCATGCAATGTTAATATGACAGTAAAACATGTCATGATGATGAATGGAAAGTTGCATGGCAATATATCTCGGAATGGCTATGGAAATGCCATAATGGGTAGGTATGGTGGCTGTTTTGAGGAGGATATAAGGTGGTTTATGTGTGATGGGCGTGTTGTATCACGGGGTTGGATGCCGTGAGTTTACCAACTCTCAAGGTGAGAAAGCAATGCAGTGCCGAAGAGGCTAGCAATGGCGGAAAGGTAAAAGTGCGTATAATCCATGGACTCAACATTAGTCAAAATCAAGCACTACGCGCATGCTCCTAGGGGAAGATTGGTATGAAAAGACCATCGCTTTCGTCCCCGACGCCACTCATAAGGATGCACAAGCGGGTACACTTCATGTTTCAAATTTGTTACACTTTAACCATCGTGCATCCTCACGGGACTTGCTAACTTCAACACAAGCATTCTTTAAATTCATAATCACCCAACTAGCATGACTTTAATATCACTACCTCCCTATCTCAAAACACTTATCAAGTATCAAATTGATCATAGCATCCAATTCACTTCCTATGATAGTTTTATTATACCCAACTTGGATGCCTACCATTCTAGGACCAATTTTATAACCATAGCAAATACCATGATGTTCTAAAGACTCTCAAAATAATATAAGTGAAGCATGAGAGACTAGCAATTTCTACAAAAATAAGCCACACGTGCTCTAAAAGATATAAGTGAAGCACTAGGTAAAAACTATCAAGCTCTAAAGATATAAGTGAAGGACATAGTATTCTAGCAAATTCTAATCAAGTGGGCTTCTCCCCAAAGGTGTGTACAACAAGGATGATTGTGGTAAACTAAAAAGCAAAGACTAGTATAATACCACGGCGCTCCAAGCAAAACACATATCATGTGGCGAATAAAAATATAGCTCAAGTAAAGTTACCAATGAGCGAAGAAGAAAGAGAGGATGCCTTCCGGGGCATCCCCAAGCAGGATTTTGGCTCTCCTTGAATATCTTGGGGTGCCATGGGCATCCCCAAGCAAACTCTTGCCACTCCTTATTCCATAGTCCATAAAAGCTTTACCCAAAACTTGAAAACTTCACAACAAAAAACTTAAGAAATCTTATAAGCTCCGTTAGTGAAAAAACAAAACCACCACATAAGGTACTGTAATGAACTCATTCTTTATTTATTTTGGTGTTAAACCTACTGTAATCAACTTCTCTATGGTTTATAAACTATTTTACTAGCCATAGATGCATCGAAATAAGCAAACAACACGAAAAATAGAATCATCAAAAAGCGAGCAGTATGTAATAATCTGTACTAGCAAACTTATGGAACTTTAAAAATCCTACCAAAATAGGAAGTCACGGAAATTTTTCTATTGATCAGCATCGAAAAGAATCAATGAAAAATCGTGTTTGTGTGATTTAACAAAACAAAATTAAATGCGCAAAAGTTTCTGTTTTTCAGAGAATCAAATCAACTATCATCATAGGTTATCCTATAGGTTCTACTTGGCACAAACACTAATTAAAAGATAAAAAACATCTAAACAGAAGGTAGAAGCAAGATTTATTACTAAGGAACAAAACAAAAACACAAGAAAATTGGGTTGCCTCCCAACTAAGCTGTTTAACGCCCTAGCTAGGCATAAAGCGAAGATAGATCTAAGTAGTGCCATCTTTGGCACTCAATTCATCAAGTAGCTTCATGATAGATTCATAAGGTAATTTGACTTTATTTCTTGGAAAGTGCTCCATGCCTTTCTTTAATGGAAATGGAATCTAATATTCCTTCCTTCATATCAATAATCGCCAATGGTTCTAAGGAAAGGTCTACCAAGAATAATAGGGCAAAAAAGATTGCAATCTATATCAAGAGCGATAAAAATCTATGGGCAGCAAATTTCTATTTGCAACAATGAAACATCATTGATCCTTCCATAGGCTTTTTAATGGTGGAATCCATAGGTGCAAATTTAAGAGCAATCATTAAGATCATGGAAACCTAGAATATCACATAAAAGTATCGAGATCATTGGAAACACTAGCACCAAAATCACACAAAACAAAACACTCATGATCTTTAATTCTAATCTTTATAGTAGGTTCCCTCATCATTAAGTTTTCTAGATAGAAACTTCCAAATTAAGTTTTTCATCATAAGATTTCATCAAGGCATCAACAATATGTTTGGTAAAAGCTTTATTTTGACTATAAGCATGAGGAGAATTAACAGCGGTTGCAACAAGGAAATACAACCTTCTAAGAACAATTATCATAATCAAATTCCTTGAAATCCGAGATAGTGGGTTCAATACTATTTAAAATCGTGACCTCTCAATCCCACTTTTACCAAATTTAGCATCAAGATTTAAAACTACGAACTCTTGGGGCGCCTTCTAGGTAAAATCGACTCATCATTCCCATAATTATCAAGATTCATATTACAAAACATAGATCTAATAGGAGGCGCATCAATAACTTTAAGATCTTTCTTGTACGCAATCTAGCGGTTCTTTCCTTGCACTCATCAATGGAAATTCGATTGCCTTGGCGACTCATTGATATCATGCTTAGGAGAGAAGATCTAAGTTTAAGAATCAACATCAGCGAGAGTCTATCAACGTTCTAGCCAAATCATCGACTTTGAGCAATTTCCATAATTATTAGAGGAATTACCGAGGGCGGTCTAGCATTAAAGTTTCCTCTATAAGCATTGTTTCCAAAACTATTCATAACAAAATTCACATCCATAGATTCATTATTATTCTCAATCAAAGTAGACAAAGGCATATCATTGGGATCAAGAGGAGTATTTTTAGTAGCAAACAATTTCATAAGTTCATCCATCTTTCCACAAAACATTCATTTCTTCTATAGCATGCACTTTTTACTAGAGGATCTTTGATGTGCCATTGAGAATAATTAGCCATAATATTATCAAGAAGTTTGTAGCATCTCTAACATGATAAAGAGATTTCTAGAAGCAAAGTTCAAACCGGCATAAAAGTTTTGTATGATCATCCATAAGTTCAAACCATGAGTAGAGCAATTGCGAATCATCAATTTCATTCTTTCCCAAGATTGGGCGACATGCTCATGATCAAGTTAAAATTCATAATATCGTTCCTATGGTGATAATCTTAGCGGGAGGAAAATACTTAGAGATAAAAGCATCTTTGCACTTGTTCCAGAATCAATACTATTTTTAGGAAAGCGAAAACCAAAATTTATACGATCTCTAAGTGAAAGCGGAAATAACTTGAATTTAACAATATTGTTATCGTATCTTTCTTCTTTTGCATATCACACAAATCAACAAAGTTGTTTAGATAGTGGCGACATCTTCACTAGGAAGGCGAATTGATCTTTCATAACAAGATTGACAAAAGCAATATTGATTTCACAAGACTCAACATCATTAAGAGGAAGCGATCGAATTACTAAAAATCATTATTATTAGTATTAAAGAAATCACACAATTTGGTATTATCTTGCGCCATAGCAACAAATGTCGAACACGAGCAAAGAAAAAAGGCAAGCGAAAAAGCGGAGGAGATTGGGAAGAGAGAGGCGAATAAAGCGGCAATGGTGAAGTGGGGAGAGGAAAGCGAGAGAGCAAATTGCAAATAATGTAAATCGAGGAGATGAGTTTGTGATGGGTACTTGGTATGTCTTGACTTGGCGAAGACCTCCCGCAGCGGCGCGAAATCCTTCTTGCTCGTCTTGAGCGTTGGTTTTCCTAGAAGAAGAGAAGAGTGATGCACAATAGTAGCATAAGTATTTCCCTCAGTTTTGAGAACCAAGGTATCAATCCGAAACTACTAAGCGAGGCCGAAGTCTCTGCAAAAACATAAAATAGGCAAGCGTGAGTACAAATGTACCCAGCAAGACTTACATCAGAACTAACTACATATGCATCATTATCAACAAAGGGATGGTGGAGTTTAACAGCACAAGCCAGCTTTGACTCGGTGGCTATCTAAACTACATTTGCAAGTAACTCTTTTGAGGTGGCGCTACGAGTCCACATATTCACCATATCAATACACCACTATGGATCCGCTCCGTCTCCCAGCGAGCGCCATCCATAGCACTCACGCTTATCTTGCGTATTTTAGAGTATCCACTTTCACTTGTCTATGAACTGTACAAGGGTCCAACTTTCCATATCCGAGGAATTGGCTATTGAATAGATAATGATAACCTGCGGGGTGTACTTCTTCACCTGCGCTCTACGCCACTTATGCATACACTGCGTCATGTATCTCGGCAACCTTCAGCGGAAGCAGGCGAGGGAGTCGGCCACGACCTACCTAAACACTCAAGTCTCTTGTCGGGTTTATCGCCTATTAGGGTTCCATCCGCAAGGAGATCCGGCCGGGGTGTCGCTCACGGCCCCAAGCGATGTGGCAGGGTTCCCAAGCCCACCATCCGGGTGCCACTTGGTACACCGTGCCCTTGTGCCTAGTCATCCCAAGCCCACATGCAGGTGCCACTTGGTAGACTACTAACACTACCTACAAACACGAAACTAGTTGCAACTCTGGGCCGAGAGAACAAGGGTGATTAAGAAGCCGAGAGGGCTTGGGCGCCGGAGCCCAATGTGTGGTAATGCTTGTTCATGGATCACAAACACAGAACTCAGTTCACGAGGGCGGCTGCAATGAGACAACCCACCATGTACTCCTACATGGCCTCTCACCTACCTTTACCAAATCGTGTTCACACACTTAGCTCACACAGTGGGACATGTTCACACACCTCGATTCATTCCCGATGAATCGGACTGACTCAACTCTAAGCAATAGCAGGCATGACAAACAAACAAGAATGAGTAGGCACATCAGGGCTCAAACAACTCCTACTCATGCTAGTGGGTTTCATCTATTCTTGTGGCAATGACAGGTCATGCGAGAGGATAAAGGGTTCACTACATGAGCAAATATGCAGATATGTCGTTGTTGTCCTAATGCGATAAAAAGAAGCGGGAGGCGAGAGAGTGGGATTGTATCGGAATGAACAAGGGGGTTTTGCTTGCCTGGCACTTCTGAAGATAATATAGTTCTTCATCGGTGTCATCGATCACATCGTCGGAACCACGTCTATCGAGAGGGGACAAACACCGGCAAACAAGGAAGAAACACAATCAATGCAATGCACAATATGATGCATGATTATGACATGGCAATATGCTGTAGTTTGAGCTAATGCAACTAGCAGCAAGTCAAATGGAGTTGGTTTGAACACAAGATTCAAATTCAAACTCCATATGTAGATATTCATATGCCATTATTTGATTTGTGCTAAACAGCAGCTATAAGTTGTTCTAACATGCATGAAAATGGTACAGATGGATAGATTGGATTTTTCTGATCATTTTTCATATATAATTCATTTGATTTGGTGCTACGGTTGATTTTCTATGAATTTTAGAAGTTTATACTATTTCTGGAATTTCCTGAATAAATATAAATACAGAAAAAGATTAAGTGCGTCAGCATGACGTCGGGGTGACGTCATCAGGTCAAAGGCGCCAGCCCAAGTCAAACTTGCGGCTGGGACCCTGCGTCGATGTAACGAGGCGAGAGACGAGAGGCTGTTGGTGGGTCGGTCAATCTTGGCGTGGCCAAGTCAGCGGTGACGGCGGGGCCCTCGAGATTAGTACTAATTTAACGAGAGGTTAAACTAATTAATTTAGGCACGGGGCCCACATGTCGATGGCTCTAGGGGGTGATTAGCGGGGTGTTTAGGCCCTAATTAAGTAGCCACGTCATCTCGCGGAGTCTCGCCGGCGGTGACCTCGAACATGGCGGTGTTCGCTCGGAACTTCGCCGAGTCGGCAGATCGGCGCCGAGGCACCAAGGATAGCCGTGCCGTGCGCATCTAGGGGACCAGCGGGAGGTGCGGGGTGGCGGAGTTCGCGGAGTGGAACCCGGCGGCTGCGGAGTTCGAGGCTGGTGCGGGTTAGCGTTGCGATGTGCTAACGGCGGCGATGGGCTAGCGGGCGCTTCTGGCAGCGAGGAGCAGGTTAAGCGCGCTGGGTGACCTAATGGTCACGGAGCTATGCGGCGGCGAGCTCGAGCTGCGGCGTTTGACCCGCAGAGGAAGCGAGCTAGGGGCGGCGAATGCTAAAGAAGAGGAAGAGAGGAGCTCACGGTGAGTCGATGAGCAGGTCGATGCTTCGGGGGGGCGGAGGCGGTGATGCGTCGGCGGCGGCCCTCGGTGGCTGAGAAGAAGCGGCGAGCTAAGCGGCATCCATGGGCTTCGGCGCCTTCGTGCAGGTGAGGATGAAGAGGCGGCGAGCTTCTGGGCGTCGGCGGGCGGTGGTGTGGCCGTGAGCAGCGTCGGTGGCGATGGTGGCGCTCGATCGCGAGGAGAGAGAGGCGGCGAGAGGAGGAATGAGGATGAGCAAGCGGTCGAGGCGAGTCTTGGCGCCCTTAGGTGCCTCGGCGGCGGAGTAGCGAGGAGGTGGCGTCTCGGTGGCGTCTTGTGTCGAACCGCAGCGCTATGCATCCGACTAAGCGGGAGGAAGACCTCCCTTACAGGTGGGCTGGGCCGGCCAGGTGGGCCAGGTGGGTGAGGCCAGGTGAGTGCCAGGTAAGTTTTCTCTCTTTCCTATTTGTTCTGTTTCAGTTTTTCTATTTTGTTCTGTTTTGTTTTGGTTTAGTAAAAATACTAAACCATTTTATAAAATCCTGAAAATAATTATGTGGCTATAACTGAAATATACCAAACCACATAAAATGTTCGAAATTATTGGACATATATTAATTATATATAAAATATATATCCAATGCAAATAGTTATTGAATTAATTCAAAGGCCCAAAATAAATGTTTGATCACTCCAAAAATATTGGTTTGCATTTTACCTCATGCCAATATTTTTTCTTGAATCTTGAGGAACATTTTCTTGGACTCATTTGAAGCAATTTATTTAAGGTAGATCATTTTAGAAATGATCTACGAGGCTTAATTTCCCTCAATTCAATTTCCTTTGGAAATTCAGACATGATGCATGGATGCCACTCCTTGATGCAACTAATTACAAAGCGAATTCTAGGGCTGTGACACTTCATGTCCTTGGCCTCGGTGTAGAATGTGTAGCCGTTGATATAAATGCGCCTCATAGGTCATCGAGGTTGTGCTCGGCATACTGTGACAAAGCGAATATGAGTTGTTCTTCGCGGAAGAATCCTCATGTAAAGTGCAACGAAGCTTACGCTTGAACTAGCGTGAAACATGAGTTGTGCTCTTTGAGTATATCTCCGTCCGTCCTCTGTTGGCCTCGGTCATTATCGTCTTGTTAATAAAGGTTTTGTGCTCTACCACCGAGGATCGACCCGTCTATGTGTTGTAGCGCGACTAGGTTTGCTCTTTCAAAGTCGTGAGTCGACCCTCGAAATCGACATGCATTTGGGCGACCCTCACGGTGACCCCATCCGGCAAGCTGCCGAGGTTCTGTTGGCGGGCGGACCAGCGGGGTTCTCGATGCCTAGATAATTCGTGCGATGGGAGATGCACTCTTGATCGAAAGCCCTGGCTATGCTTCCTACGGGCGTGACATGTTGCGACGTATCCTTTGATGACACCATTCATCCTTCGAGCGGCATCATCTTTGTGCGAGGAGCGTCGGCCGAGTTGGATGATATCCTCCACTATATGGACCAGCGGATGCACCATAGCGTCGAAGAATGCGGGTGGGAAGTACATCTCAAGCTCGCATAGTATCACCACGATCTCTTCTGTGTAGCCTTCGAGTTGCCTCCGCCAATCGACTTCGAGAGATGGCGTCGAAGAAGTTGCATAGGCCAAATAGCGTTTCCGCGGACGTGCGCGTCCACGATCCTGGTTACAAGCTGGAAATATCTGCGTCATCGGCGCGTGGCGGTCGTGAGACTTCATCCCTGAACTTCGCTTGGCTGGGTCTAGGTATCTGCTTATCTTCCCAGCGTAACCGTAAGGAAGTTTTACTCCTAGGAGGCGGTGAAAAAATGCTCGATCTCCTCGACTTAGAGTGAAGCCGCGGGAGGTAGTCATTTCGGTCTTCTTGGCCTTTTGCCTTTGCGGCGACTTTCTATGTCTGCTTCGCCTCATCATCATCATCATCATCATCATCATCATATATAGCGTGAAGCTCTGCACGATGCCCATTGATTTCAAATCGCCCTTGCTTTGGCCCATCTTTGGTCCTCTCGGCATGTTGAGCGGGGTACCAGCAGACTCTCGCACCGTTCTTCGTGATATGCATGACATCAAGGCTGTGAGGCACACGGTGGATCTTCGATCGGCAAGTCGAGAAACAGACCTCGTTTTCCATACCTTGGCAGGCGGCTCTGGCGCCTTTAGCTTCTTTCGGCTCTGGCGCCTTTTGCTTCTTTCGGCGGTGGGCGGTCTTTCCAATTTTCAATAGCTTGTCTATTTCCTCGCCGCTCCTCGTACAGGCGTTTTGAGTTCGATTTCACCATCGAACAGATCCTTGCGTTTCCTCCACGGGTCATCGTCGCGAAGCCACCTTGATGTCCCATGAACACGATTTTGAAGACCGGGATCTCTATCTAGGTGGCGTCGTTGTGTCATCCATGCACCTTACGCATCCGGAAAATCCGTGGACTACACCCGCAAGATATCCGTAACCGAGATAGTCGTGCACCGTCATGAGTAGTCGCGGCTCGTGAGGAAATATTCTTTCTGCGGCGTCCCACGTATTGGTGGCGTTTTCCACAGCGTGTCAAGCTCCTCTTCGGCAGCCCGGATCTGATTGATGTCGTTCCCTGGTTGTTTCGGCCCTTCAATTGGCATACTCATGTGAATGTACTTCCTCTTCATGCACAACCAGGGGGGCAGGTTGTACATCCACACAAACACATGCCAGGTGCTATGTGTGCTTCTCTGGATGCCAAACGGATTGACTCCATCGGTGCTCGCGCCCAGCACGATGTTCCTTGGATCGTTCCCAAATTCTAGGTATTCGAAATTCAACGCTTGCCACTAGCTCGCATCCTTAGGGTGACTCAGCATCTTGTCTTTTTTATTTATCTCCGGATCATTTGCGTCATCTTCTCGCTTCTTCTCCTCCCTATCCGGCGTGCCAGCGCAGAGCTTTGCTACCTTAGGGTCCAAATACTGCTGCGAGCGAGTGATCGGAAAGTACCACACCACTTTTCGAGAGCTTTCTTCCTCTTCTTGTATCGAGTGACACCGCACACGGACATATGGTAGACTCAGCGTGCTCGTCGATAAATGATGCAATTGTTCATGCACACATGGTATTTCACGTCGCGGTAAATCCGGAGGACACGATTTTCTTCGCCTCCTCCAAACTGGTGGGCACTTGTTCCCCTTGGGAAGGCGTTCGTGCGAATGACATGTTCTCGTCGAAGCATCGTCGGTCATTTTGTGTTTACCTTCATCTCGAGCCATGGCGTTACTTTCGGCGGGTATCCTCGGGCTGCATCCTTCATACAATGGAGTAACGCGTCTAACTCAAATTGATCCATCTTGGCTTTCTCTCGGGCGGCAGCTCTTGTGTTATCCGTGCGCGAAGCAGCTCTTGAATATGAGGTCCTGCACCCAGCCCATCGATGGTCAGCGTAAATGCGCTCCGCCCGGCATCATCATCATGTCCTGCATCTTCTACATGATGATTGTGTACAGCATCACCGTCGTGATCATCTCACAGGGATTCTTCGTCTTCTCGCCCGCTTAGAGCGCGGTGGTTGTCTTCTGCCCTTCCTCATTTCTTGCCGGCCAACATGGGCGACTTAGTAGTCATCTTCATCACCTTGCCACCGATAGCAATCCATGAAACCACGCAAGCGGTGGTCCCGCACCTGCCGGAATCCGGGTCCATAATAAGGCTATTCAGCTTGCATCTTCGACACGGACATCTTATCTCTGTCTCGTTCTTTTGAAGCATCTCGGCCTTCGCGGACCTCAAAAACCTATTCACGATGCCTTCGGTCATCGTGCGGACCATCAATCGCTGCGGAGGTAGAAAAAGCGATATTTTAGAACCAAGAAAAAATTTGGCATGACTTTCCTAAAAATAGGACCAAAAAGAATGCTTAATGCCAAAATTCTGCTTGAAAGCGAAATGAATCAACATTCCGGCAAAATATTGGAAACTATCGCATTTCAAATACCGGTACACCTCCAAACACAAACACATATGCAACACCACAAACATATGCAACACCACGAACATACATAGATCTAGCTAGGCCATAAAAAGTGCATGTGCACATTGTTGTAGGAAGAACAACATAAATATAGCTTCCCCCCTTACTTACCTAGCAAAACAAGGTAACTTAACCACTTAATTTGAATGAATCTATGGTGGAAATGAGGTGAAAAAGAGGAGGCACCCGAGACAAGGAGGAGGCGGTGGAGAATGAAGTGGGGAGAAAGTGAGTGTGGGAGGAGGCTGTCCAAAATATCTTGTTGCTGCCCACTTACTAATGGCGCACCAAACACAAATCGCCATTTGTAATCCAGGTTACTAATGGCGCACCCACGATGGTGCGCCATTAGTAGTTTTACAAAAAAACATACTAATGGCGCACTCCCCACGATGCGCCATTACTAGTTTAAACTAGTAATGGCGCACCGCGTGTGATCTTGCCATTAGTAGTTTTACAAAAAAGGAATAAAAAATTAAAAAAATAACATTAGTGGCGCACTTTACGGCTGGTGCGCCATTACTGAATTACAACTAGTAATGGCACACCTCCTATGGATCGCCATTAGTATCATTTGGACAGGCGCACTAGTTCAAAAAAATTTGATACTAATGGCGCACCGTGGGCAGGTGCGCCATTAGTAGTTCAACTCTAATGGCGCATCGGAAGGTGGTGCGCCATTAGTATACTAAATGGCGCACCACTTGTGCAGTGCGCCATTAGTCAATCCATCTATAGCCCTTTTTCTAGTAGTGTTTATTCTAGACAAGAGTCACATCACATTTGCTGACACTGGTAAAAGCAAGGTATTGGGTCTAGGTAGAGTTGCAATATCAAGGGATTAGCACATGGATAAAGTGATGCTTGTTGAATCCCTTGGTTTCAACCTAATGTCTGTCTCAATGCTTTGTGACTTAAACATGATTGTGCTATTTGGAAAATATCGTTGCCTTGTTCTAATGGAATCTGACGAGTCTCTAGTCTTTGAAGGGTATCGGAAAGATGATCTGTATATGGTAGATTTTGCTACGTCTTGAGCTTGTGTTGGTTATCCTTGAAGAGGAAAGGGTGATGCAACAATATTAGCGTAAGTATTTCCCTCAGTTTTTGAGAACCAAGGTATCAATCCAGTAGGAGGCTCCTCAAAAGTCCCACGCACCTACACAAACAAACAAAAAACTCGCAACCAACACAATAAAGGGGTTGTCAATCCCTTCACGGCCACTTGCGAAAGTGAGATCTAATAGAGATAGTATGATAAGATAAATATATTTTTGGTATTTTATAATATAGATGCAAAAAGTAAAGATGCAAATAAAAGTAGATTGGAAGCAAATATGATAAGAGATAGACCCGGGGGCCATAGGTTTCACTTGTGGCTTCTCTCAAGATAGCATAAGTATTACGGTGGGCGAACAAATTACTGTCGAGCAATTGATAGAAGAGCGAATAATTATGAGATTATCTAGGCATGATCATGTATATAGGCGTCATGTCCGCAACAAGTAGACCGACTCCTGCCTGCATCTACTACTATTACTCCACACATCGACCGACTCCTGCCTGCATCTAGAGTGTTAAGTTCATAAGAACAGAGTAACGCCTTAAGCAAGATGACATGATGTAGAGGGATAAACTCATGCAATATGATATAAACCCCATCTTTTTATCCTCGATGGCAACAATACAATACGTGCCTTGCGACCCTTTACATCCTTTGGGTAAGGACACATAAGATTGAACCCAAAGCTAAGCACTTCTCCCATGGCAAGAAAGATCAATCTAGTAGGCCAAACCAAACTGATAATTTGAAGAGACTTACAAAGATAACTCAATCATACAGAAAAGAATCCAGAGAAGATTCAAATGTTATTCATAGATAAACTTGATCATAAACCCACAATTCATCGGATCTCGACAAACACATCGCAAAAAGAGTTTACATCGAATAGATCTCCACAAGAGAGGGGGAGAACATTGTATTGAGATCCAAAAAGAGAGAAGAAGCCATCTAGCTAATAACTATGGACCCGTAGGTCTGTGGTAAACTACTCACAACTCATCGATGGGGCTATGGTGTTGATGTAGAAGCCCTCCATGGTCGATTCCCCCTCCGGTAGAGCGCCGACGAAGGCTCCAAGATGGGATCTCGCGGATATAGAAGGTTATGGCGGTGGAAATTGTGTTTCGTTGGCTCTCTGGATGTTTTTGGGGTACGTAGGCTTATATAGGAGGAAGAAGTACGTCGGTGGCCACCCAAGGGGCCCACGAGACAGGGGGCGTGCCCTATAGGGGGGGGGGCGCCCTACCCTCTCGTGGCTGCCTCGGCTGCTTCTTGACTTGCACTCCAAGTCCTCTGGATCACGTTCGTTCCAAAAATCACGCTCCCGAAGGTTTCATTCCGTTTGGACTCCGTTTGATATTCCTTTTCTTCGAAATACTGAAATAGGCAAAAAAACGGCAATACGGGCTAGGCCTCCGGTTAGTAGGTTAGTCCCAAAAATGATATAAATGTGTAAAATAAAGCCCATAAACATCCAAAACGGGTTATATAATAGCATGGAACAATCAAAAATTATAGATACGTTGGAGACGTATCAAGCATCCCCAAGCTTAATTCCTGCTCGTCCTCGAGTAGGTAAATGATAAAAAGAGAATTTTTGATGTGGAATGCTACCTAGCATAATTCTCAATGTAATTTTCTTTATTGTGGCATGAATGTTCAGATCCAAATGATTCAAAATAAAAGTTCATCTTGATAAAAGGAATAGTAACACTTCAAGCATACTAATCAAAGTAATCATGTCTTCTCAAAATAACATGGCAAAAGAAAGTTCATCCCTACAAAATCATATAGTTAGGCTAACCTTCATTTTCGTCACACAAAGATGTTTCCAACTTCTATACCCCCGATGACAAGCCAAGCAATTGTTTGATACTTAAATAATCTCAAACTTTTTCAACCTTCACGCAATACATGAGCGCGAGCCATGGAAATAGCACTATGTGTGGAATAGAATATGATGATGGGGATTGTGTGGAGAAGACAAAAAGGGAGAAAGTCTCACATTGACGAGGATAATCAATGGGCTATGGAGGTTCCCATCAATTGATGTCAACATGAGGAGTAGGGATTGCCATGCAACGGATGCACTAGAGCTATAAATGAATGCTCAACAAAAGAAAACTAATGGGTGCGCATCCAACTTGCTTGCTCACGAAGACCTAGGGCATTTGAGGAAACCCATTGTAGGAATATACAAGCCAAGTTCTATAATGCAAAATTCCCACTAGTATGAAAAAGACAACTTATGAGACTCACTATATGAAAAACATAGTGCTACTTTGAAGCACAATATATGAGACTCACTACATAAAGATTAAGGTGCTACTTTGAAGCACAAGTGTGGAAAAAGAGATAGTAACATTGCCCTTTTTATTTACTTTCTTTTATTTATTTTCCTTTTCCCCCTTTTTTTCCTTTTTTTTTCTTTGGCATTTCTTTTTTTCTTTTAACCTTTCTTTTTTTCTTTTTGGGCAATGTTCTAATAATGATGATCATCACACTTTCATTGATTACATCATATGAATTACAACTCAAAACTAGAACAAGATATGACTCTATATGAATGCCTCCGGCGGTGTACCGGGATGGTGCAATGAATCAAGAGTGACATGTATGAAAATTAATGCATGGTGGCTTGATACGTCTCCAACGTATCTATAATTTTTGATTGTTCCATGCTATTATATTACCTCTTTTGGATGTTTATGGGCTTTATTTTACACATTTATATCATTTTTGGGACTAACCTACCAACCGGAGGCCCAGTCCATATTGCTGTTTTTTTTTTGCCTATTTCAGTATTTCGAAGAAAAGGAATATCAAACGGAGTCCAAACGGAATGAAACCTTCGGGAGCATTATTTTTGGAACAAATCTGATCCAGAGAGTTTGGAGTGCAAGTCAAGAAGCCTCCGAGGGCCCCACGAGATAGGAGGGCGCGCCCCCTGTCTTGTGGGCCCCTCGGGCGGCCACCGACGTACTTCTTCCTCCTATATATACCTACGTACCCCGAAAACATCCAGGAGCACCACGAAACACAATTTCCACCGCCGTAACCTTCTGTATCCGCGAGATCCCGTCTTGGAGCCCTTGCCGGCACTCTGCCGGAGGAGGAAGCAACCACGGAGGGCCTCTATATCAACATCCTTGCCCCACCGATGAGTTGTGAGTAGTTTACCACAGACCTACGGGTCCATAGTTATTAGCTAGATGGATTATTCTCTCTTTTTGGATCTCAATACAATGTTCTCCCCCTGTCTTGTGGAGATCTATTCGATGTAATCTCTTTTTGCGGTGTGTTTGTCGAGATCCGATGAATTGTGGGTTTATGATCAAGTTTTTCTATGAATACTATTTGAATCTTCTCTGAATTCTTTTATGTATGATTGAGTTATCTTTGCAAGTCTCTTCAAATTATCAGTTTGGTTTGGCCTACTAGATTGGTCTTTCTTGCCATGGGAGAAGTGCTTAGCTTTGGGTTCAATCTTGCGGTGTTCTTACCCAAGGATGTAAAGGGTTGCAAGACACGTATTGTATTGTTGCCATCGAGGATAACAAGATGGGGTTTAAATCATATTGCATGTGTTTATCCCTCTACATCATGTCATCTTGCTTAATGCGTTACTCTGTTCTTATGAACTTAATACTCTAGATGCAGGCAGGAGTCGGTCAATGTGTGGAGTAATAGTAGTAGATGCAGGCAGGAGTCGGTCTACTTGTTATGGACGTGATGCCTATATACATGATCATGCCTAGATAATCTCATAACTATGCGCTTTTCTTTCAATTGCTCGACAGTAATTTGTTCACCCACCCTAATACTTATGCTATCTTGAGAGAAGCCTCTAGTGAAACCTATGGCCCCCGGGTCTATCTCTTATCATATTTGCTTTCCATCTACCTTTATTTGCATCTTTACTTTTTGCATATATCCTAAAATACCAAAAATATATTTATCTTATCATATTATCTTTATTAGATCCCACTTTCGCAAGTAGCCGTGAAGGGATTGACAACCCCTTTATTGCATTGGTTGCGAGTTCTCAGTTTGTTTGTGTAGGTGCGTGGGACTTTTGAGGAGCCTCCTACTGGATTGATACCTTGGTTCTCAAAGCTGAGGGAAATACTTACGCTACACTTTGCTGCATCAACCTCTCCTCCTCGAGGAAAACCAACGCAAGCTCAAGACGTAGCATGGCTTTGCCACAAATACGATGTCAACTACATGATCATGCAATGTTAATATGACAAAAGTAAAGTATGTCATGATGATGATGAATGGAACGGTGGAAAGTTGCATGGCAATATATCTCGGAATGGCTATGGAAATGCCATAATGGGTAGGTATGGTGGCTGTTTTGAGGAGGATATAAGGTGGTTTATGTGTGATGGAGCGTATTGTATCACGGGGTTTGGATGCACCGGCGGAGTTTGCACCAACTCTCAAGGTGAGAAAGGGCAATGCACGGTACCGAAGAGGCTAGCAATGGCGGAAAGGTAAAAGTGCGTATAATCCATGGACTCAACATTAGTCAAAATCAAGCACTACGCGCATGCTCCTAGGGGGACAGATTGGTATGAAAAGACCATCGCTCGTCCCCGACCGCCACTCATAAGGATGCACAAGCCAGGTACACTTCATGTTTCAAATTTGTTACACAACTTTAACCATACGTGCATCCTACGGGACTTGCTAACTTCAACACAAGCATTCTTTAAATTCATAATCACCCAACTAGCATGACTTTAATATCACTACCTCCCTATCTCAAAACACTTATCAAGTATCAAATTGATCATAGCATCCAATTCACTTCCTATGATAGTTTTTATTATACCCAACTTGGATGCCTACCATTCTAGGACCAATTTTATAACCATAGCAAATACCATGATGTTCTAAAAGACTCTCAAAATAATATAAGTGAAGCATGAGAGACTAGCAATTTCTACAAAAATAAGCCACCGCCGTGCTCTAAAAGATATAAGTGAAGCACTAGAGTAAAAACTATCAAGCTCTAAAGATATAAGTGAAGGACATAGAGTATTCTAGCAAATTCTAATCAAGTGGGCTTCTCCCAAAAGGTGTGTACAACAAGGATGATTGTGGTAAACTAAAAAGCAAAGACTAGTATAATACACGACGCTCCAAGCAAAACACATATCATGTGGCGAATAAAAATATAGCTCCAAGTAAAGTTACCAATGAACGAAGAAGAAAGAGAGGATGCCTTCCCGGGGCATCCCCAAGCTTAGGATTTTGGCTCTCCTTGAATATCTTGGGGTGCCATGGGCATCCCCAAGCATAGGCTCTTGCCACTCCTTATTCCATAGTCCATAAAAGCTTTACCCAAAACTTGAAAACTTCACAACAAAAAACTTAACAGGAAATCTTATAAGCTCCGTTAGTGAAAGAAAACAAAACCACCACATAAGGTACTGTAATGAACTCATTCTTTATTTATTTTGGTGTTAAACCTACTGTAATCCAACTTCTCTATGGTTTATAAACTATTTTACTAGCCATAGATGCATCGAAATAAGCAAACAACACACGAAAAATAGAATCTGTCAAAAACAGAACAGTATGTAGTAATCTGTAACTAACGCAAACTTATGGAACTTTAAAAATCCTACCAAAATAGGAAGTCCTGGAAATTTTTTCTATTGATCAGCATCAGAAAGAATCAATGAAAAATCGTGTTTGTGTGATTTAACAAAACAAAATTCGTGCGCACAAAGTTTCTGTTTTTCAGCAGAATCAAATCAACTATCATCATAGGTTATCCTATAGGTTCTACTTGGCACAAACACTAATTAAAAGATAAAAAAACATCTAAACAGAAGGTAGAAGCAAGATTTATTACTAAACAGGAACAAAAACAAGAAACACAAAGAAAATTGGGTTGCCTCCCAACTAGCGCTATCGTTTAACGCCCCTAGCTAGGCATAAAAGCGAAGATAGATCTAAGTAGTGCCATCTTTGGCACTCAATTCATAAGTAGCTCGCATGATAGATTCATAAGGTAATTTGACTTTATTTCTTGGAAAGTGCTCCATGCCTTTCTTTAATGGAAATTGGAATCTAATATTCCCTTCCTTCATATCAATAATCGCGCCAATCGTTCTAAGGAAAGGTCTACCAAGAATAATAGGGCAAGAAAGATTGCAATCTATATCAAGAACGATAAAAAATCTATGGGCAGCAAATTTCTATTTGCAACAATGAGAACATCATTGATCCTTCCCATAGGCTTTTTAATGGTGGAATCCGCAAGGTGCAAATTTAAAGAGCAATCATTAAGATCATGGAAACCTAGAATATCACATAAAGTATACAGATCGTGGAAACACTAGCACCAAAATCACACAAAACAAAACACTCATGATCTTTAATTCTAATCTTTATAGTAGGTTCCCACTCATCATTAAGTTTTCTAGGTATAGAAACTTCCAAATTAAGTTTTTCATCATAAGATTTCATCAAGGCATCAACAATATGTTTGGTAAAAGCTTTATTTTGACTATAAGCATGAGGAGAATTAACAACGGATTGCAACAAGGAAATACAACCTTCTAAAGAACAATTATCATAATCAAATTCCTTGAAATCCGAGATAGTGGGTTCAATACTATTTAAAGTCGTGACCTCTCCAATCCCACTTTTACCAAATTTAGCATCAAGATTTAAAAACTCTGAACTCTTGGGACGCCTTCTAGGTAAAGTCGACTCATCATCAGTCCCATAATTATCAAGATTCATATTACAAAACATAGATCTAATAGGAGACGCATCAATAACTTTAAGATCTTTCTTAGCACGCAATCTAGCGGTTCTTTCCTTGCACTCATCAATGGAAATTCTGATTGCCTTGAGCGACTCATTGATATCATGCTTAGGAGGAGAAGATCTAAGTTTAAGAGAATCAACATCAAGCGAAAGTCTATCAACGTTCCTAGCCAAATCATCAGCTTTGAGCAATTTCCATAATTATTAGAGGAATTACCAGGGAGCGGTCTAGCATTAAAGTTTCCTCTATAAGCATTGTTTCCAAAACTATTCCTGCCAACAAAATTCACATCCATAGATTCATTATTATTCTCAATCAAAGTAGACAAAGGCATATCATTGGGATCAAGAGGAGTATTTTTAGTAGCAAACAATTTCATAAGTTCATCCATCTTTCCACACAAAACATTCATTTCTTCTATAGCATGCACTTTTTTACTAGAGGATCTTTCGGTGTGCCATTGAGAATAATTAGCCATAATATTATCAAGAAGTTTTGTAGCATCTCCTAACATGATAAAGAGATTTCTAGAAGCAAAGTTCAAACCGGCATAAAAGTTTTGTATGATCATCCATAAGTTCAAACCATGAGTAGGGCAATTGCGAATCATCAATTTCATTCTTTCCCAAGATTGGGCAACATGCTCATGATCAAGTTGTTTAAAATTCATAATATCGTTCCTATGAGTGATAATCTTAGCGGGAGGAAAATACTTAGAGATAAAAGCATCTTTGCACTTGTTCCAAGAATCAATACTATTTTTAGGCAAAGACGAAAACCAAAATTTAGCACGATCTCTAAGTGAAAACGGAAATAACTTGAATTTAACAATATTGTTATCCGTATCTTTCTTCTTTTGCATATCACACAAATCAACAAAGTTGTTTAGATGAGTGGCGACATCTTCACTAGGAAGGCTGGCGAATTGATCTTTCATAACAAGATTCAGCAAAGCAATATTGATTTCACAAGACTCAACATCATTAAGAGGAGCAATCGGAGTACTAAGGAAATCATTATTATTAGTATTAAAGAAATCACACAATTTGGTATTATCTTGCGCCATAGCAACAAGTAATCGAACACACGAGCAAAGAGAAAAAGGCAAGCGAAAAGAGCGGAGGAGATTGGGAAAGAGAGGGCGAATAAAACGGCAATGGTGAAGTGGGGGAGAGGAAAACGAGAGGCAAATTGCAAATAATGTAAATGCGAGGGAGATGAGTTTGTGATGGGTACTTGGTATGTCTTGACTTGAGCGAAGACCTCCCCGGCAACGACGCCAGAAATCCTTCTTGCTACGTCTTGAGCTTGCGTTGGTTTTCCTAGAAGAGGAAAGAGTGATGCAGCAATAGTAGCATAAGTATTTCCCTCAGTTTTTGAGAACCAAGGTATCAATCCAGTAGGAGGCTCCTCAAAAGTCCCACGCACCTACACAAACAAACAAAGAACTCGCAACCAGCGCAATAAAGGGGTTGTCAATCCCTTCAAAGCCACTTGCAAAAGTGAGATCTAATAGAGATAGTATGATAAGATAAATATATTTTTGGTATTTTATAATATATATGCAAAAAGTAAAGATGCAAATAAAAGTAGATTGGAAGCAAATATGATAAGAGATAGACCCGGGGGCCATAGGTTTCACTAGTGGCTTCTCTCAAGATAGCCTAAGTATTACGGTGGGTGAACAAATTACTGTCGAGCAATTGATAGAAAAGAGAACAATTATGAGATTATCTAGGCATGATCATGTATATAGGCATCACGTCCGCAACAAGTAGACCGACTCCTGCCTGCATCTACTACTATTACTCCACA
Source organism: Aegilops speltoides (assembly GCA_021437245.1). NCBI lineage: Eukaryota > Viridiplantae > Streptophyta > Magnoliopsida > Poales > Poaceae > Aegilops > Aegilops speltoides. Next base: position 61,649 of record JAHHZJ010000673.1, on the reverse strand, counting down.
CATCGACCGACTCATCTTCTGCATCTAGAGTATTAAGTTCATAAGAACAGAGTAACGCATGTAAGCAAGATGACATGATGTAGAGGATAAACTCATGCAATATGATATAAACCACATCTTTTTATCCTCGATGGCAACAATACAATCGTGCCTTGCAACCCTTTACATCACTAGGTAAGGACACATAAGATTGAACCCAAAGCTAAGCACTACTCCCATGGCAAGAAAGATCAATCTAGTAGGGCAAACCAAACTGATAATTCGAAGAGACTTGCAAAGATAACTCAATCATACATAAAAGAATTCAGAGAAGATTCAAATATTATTCATAGATAAACTTGATCATAAACCCACAATTCATCGGATCTCGACAAACACACCGCAAAAAGAGTTTACATCGAATAGATCTCCATAAGAGAGGGGGAGAACATTGTATTGAGATCCAAAAAGAGAGAAGAAGCCATCTAGCTAATAACTATGGACCCGTAGGTCTGTGGTAAACTACTCACAACTCATCAGAGGGGCTATGGTGTTCATGTAGAAGCCCTCCATGGTCGATTCCCCCTCCGACAGAGCGTCGGCGAAGGCTCCAAGATGGGATGTCGCGGATACAGAAGGTTATGGCGGTGAAAATTGTGTTTTGTTGGCTCTCTGGATGTTTTCGGGGTACGTAGGCTTATATAGGAGGAAGAAGTACGTCGGTGGCCGCCCGAGGGCCCACGAGACAGGGGGCACCCTACCCTCTCGTGGCCGCCTCGGCTGCTTCTTGACTTGGACTCCAAGTCCTCTGGATCACGTTCATTCCTAAAATCACGCTCCCGAAGGTTTCATTCCATTTGGACTCCGTTTGATATTCCTTTTCTTCGAAATACTAAAATAGGCAAAAAAACAGCAATACGGGCTGGGCTTCCGGTTAGTAGGTTAGTCCCAAAAATGATATAAATGTGTAAAATAAAGCTCATAAACATCCAAAAGGGGTAATATAATAGCATGGAACAATAAAAAATTATAGATACGTCGGAGACGTATCAGATTTCTCAGCAGGACCACAGATGGTCGTATGTCTTCTAGCAAAAGCTTCAGAGTGCTGGCTCTGGCATCGAAGGCTACGGCATGCTGGCATGAGGAACTTGCACACTCTTGCGAAGAAGAAGCATGTCGTGGGCATCAAAGGCGTCAAGTTCAAGAAGGATCATCTGTGTGTTGCCTGCGAAGCTGGAAAGATGACTAGGGCCAAGCATCCCTCGAAGACAATCATGACTACATCTCAAGCCTTCGAGCTGCTTCACATGGACCTATTTGGCCCTACACACTACTCTACTCTCACTACCACTGCTTTCCTTTATGGCTTTGTCATTGTTGATGATTATTCAAGATATACTTGGGTGCATTTAGTCCTCTACAAGAATGAAGTGTAGGATGTCTTCAGACGCTTTGCCAATCGTGCCATGACGAACTATGGCGTCAAGATAAAGCATACCAGAAGTGGCAATGGCACTGAGTTCAAGAACGGCCTCGACCTTTATCTGGATACTATGGGAATCACTCATGAGTTCTCTGCTCCTTACACACCTTAGCAGAATGGCATCGTGGAGCGCAAGAACAAAACCCTTATTGAGATGGCCCGAACTATGCTTGACGAGTACAAGACTCCAAGGAAGTTCTGGCCTGAAGCCATTGATACTGCATGCCACATCATCAACCGTGTTTATCTTCACAAGCTTCTAAAGAAAACATCCTATGAACTCATAACTGGTAAGAAGCCAAATGTAAGCTACTTCAGAGTATTTGGTGCTAGGTGCTGGATCAAGGATCCACATCACACTTCAAAATTTCCACCAAAAGCACATGAAGGTTTTATGCTTGGTTACGGAAAGGATTCGCACTCCTACAGAGTCTTCAACCTCTTTCACTATAAAGTGGTTGAAACTGTGGATGTGCGGTTTGATGCGACTAATGGCTCGCAAAGTGAGCACCTGCCAAATGTGCTAGATGAAGTACCTCCTAGTGAATCAATCAAGCAATTGGGAATTGGAGAGATCATACCTTCTGAGGCTCAGACTGAAGAGGAACTTATCGTTTCTGCACCTAATCAACCTGAAGACAATGCTCAGCCTAAAGACAATCCCCTAAATGATGACATTGATCAGCAAGAGCAAAATCTTGGTCCTCTCACTACAAAAAAATACACTTCCGTGATGATACGTGTTTGTCACAGTAGGTCGCGTTTTTTGTCATGCATGTACATCCATGACAAATTTATGACAGAATCAAGATAGTCATACTTGTGCTGTCGTAGAAGTGTTCCATGACATTACCAAAATTATCATCATGGAAGTGTCCACTTCCATGACGATAAATCACGCGTCACAGAAGTGCTTTTGTCAAGGGTGACCAACACGTGGCATCCATCGTAGCGGAACGCCGTTAAGCTATCGGGTCGGGTTTTGGATCCGATAACCCATTAACAACCCCGACCAATGGGGATTTTCCACGTGTAAAATCATCATTGGCTGGAGGAAACACGTGTCGGCTCATTGTTGGGACAGATGCCACCCACTCATTGGACAGAAGGCGCCTATGATACGTCGACACGTGGCACGGCCCAATAGAAGCCCATTCCTATGAAAAGGCCGGCCTGTTTTACTTGGTCAAAAGGTGACGGGCCGGCCCATGGAAAGCCTGTTAACGACCTGTTCGCATATAGCCCATTTACAGCCCGCTAACCCAAGGCCCGTTACGCCCTATCCGAATTAGGCCCAGTAGCGTCATCTGGGCCATCCAATATGATTCCAGCCCGTTTTCACTTCTGGCCCATGTATGGCCCATGACGTCTTTCGGCCCATATGAGGCCCTATGTAACTCTTGGCCTATTAACGGCCCGTGGTGAAACTGGCCCGCAATGAACAGTGTATTACTTTAGACCCATTAACGACCCGTGGTGATACTGGCCCGTAATGAACAGTGTATCACTTTATACCCATTAAGGGCCCGTTATTCAGTTGGGTCGTTTCCAGCCCATGTTATCCTTCGGCCTTCTCAGAGCCCATTTATTCTTGGGCTCATTTGCAGCATTCGGTTACTTACGACCCGTTACTGTCATTTTCTGCTTGTGGGCCAAATTCAACCTGTCGTTATAGTCGGCCCGTTTGTGGTCCGTTAGTCTGTTGGGCCATTTTCATAGCATCACCAAATACGTCCTATTAACGGCCCGTTATGGTCAGCCAATAAAACGTACGATTTCCATTATAGGCCCGTCTACAGCCCATTAAAGGCCAGTACAAGACCCATAAATGAGTCGGCGGCCCATGGATCCTACGTGACGTAGAAGGCCCATGGATCCTGCGAGACGTGAAGGCCCATGGACACTGCGAGACGTAGAAGGCCCATGGACACTGCGAGACGTAGAAAGCCCATGGATCCTGCGAGACGTAGAAGGGCCATGGATCCTACAAGACGTAGAAGGCCCATGGATCCTACGAGACGTAGAAGGCCCATGGTCGGACGAGTTGTCCCCCGTTTGAACAATATAGCATGTTTAAATAATTATCCTACTCAATACTATCACCTCTAAAAAGCATACACTATACAACAAAGAGATCAAGGCATAGAAAGGTAGAATAATCCTACACTATACAATAAAGAAATTACAGCCGATTATACCCACTGGGCATTATGGTACGGCACAGGTGATAATAAAGCATACACAAACAGCAAATTACATACATTGGGCAAATACGGCTCATACATCATGGACGCGCATCAAATTAACTCCATTTGAACTATAATCTCTTCAGAAAATAGGATTGGCCAGATTCAGATAGCACAAATTTCAGTCTTCAAAATCTCCAATTCCTTCATGGTTACCTCGGTGTCTTGTTTCATTTTTTGACTCCTGCATCTAATACCTGCATGTCCAGTCTCAACTTGTTGATTATACATTGACAATCATGTACATGTTGTCTTGCCACCTCTAGTTGATGCTCGAGAACATCAGCACAATCCAATTCCAATCCATAATCATTCGGTAATGGCCATGCCGCACTGCTCGCAGATTTTTGTGTTGATGTCACTTCATCCTGAAATGTTTCTGTAAGTACACATGACTAGGGCAAAAATGATGATCATTATGTACAGACATGGCCTCGGAACACGGAGACCGAAAGGTCGAACACGAGTCGTATGTAAGATACGATCAACATGAAGATGTTCACCGACGATGACTAGTCCGTCTCACGTGATGATCGGACACGGCCTAGTCGACTCGGATCGTGTAACACATAGATGACTAGAGGGATGTCTAATCTGAGTGGGAGTTCATTGTAATAATTTGATTAGATGAACTTAATTATCATGAACTTAGTCTAAAAACCTTTGCAAATATGTCTTGTAGATCAAATGGCCAACGCTCATGTCAACATGAACTTCAACGCGTTCCTAGAGAAAACCAAGCTGAAAGATGATGGCAACAACTATACGGGCTGGTTCCGGAACCTAAGGATCATCCTCATAGCTGCCAGGAAACAATATGTCCTAGAAGGACTGCTAGGTGATGCTCCCGTCCCAGAGAACCAAGACGTTATGAGCGCTAAGCGATCGCGTCTTGATGATTACTCCCTCGTTCAGTGCGGCATGCTTTACAGCTTAGAACCGGGGCTCCAAAAGCATTTTGAGCATCACGAAGCACATGAGATGTTCGAAGAGCTGAAACTAGTTTTCCAAGCTCATGCCCGGGTCGAGAGATATGATGTCTCCGACAAGTTCTATAGTTGTAAGATGGAGGAAAACAGTTCTGTCAGTGAGCACATACTCAAAATGTCTGGGTTGCACAACCGCCTGACTTAGCTAAACATTAACCTCCCTGATGAGGCGGTCATTGACAGAATCCTCCAGTCGCTCCAACCAAGCTACAAGACCTTTGTGATGAACTACAATATGAAGGGGATGGTGAAGACCATTCCTGAAGTATTTTCAATGCTGAAGACAACAGAGGTTGAAATCAAGAAAGAACATCAAGTGTTGATGGTCAATAAGACCACTAAGTTCAAGAAGGGCAAGGGCAAGAAGAACTTCAAGAAGGACGGCAAGGATGTTGCGCGCCCGATAAGCCGATTCTCGAAGAAGTCAAAGAATGGACCCAAGCACGAGATCGAGTGTTTTTATTGCCGGGGAAGGGTCCTTTGAAGCGGAACTGCCCCAAATACTTAGCGGATAAGAAGGCCGCAACACTAAAGGTATATTTGATATACATGTAATTGATGTGTACCTTACCAATACTCGTAGTAACTCCCGGTATTCCATACGGTGCCGTTGCTCATATTTGTAACTCACGGCAGGAGTTGCGGAACAAACGGAGATGGCGAAGGGCGAGGTGACTATCTTGCGTCGGGAATGGTTCGAGGTCGATGTGATCGCCGTCGACACGCTACCTCTACATTTACCTACGGGATTAGTTATAAACCTTAATAATTGTTATTTGGTGCCAAGTTTGAGCATGAACATTGTATCTGGATCTCGTTTGATACGAGATGACTACTCATTTAAATCCGAGAATAATGGTTGTTCTATTTATATGAGAGATATGTTTTATGGTCATGCCCCTATGGTCAATGGTTTATTCTTAATAAATCTCGAGCGTAATATTACACATATTCATAGTGTGAATACCAAAAGATGTAAAATTGATAACGATAGTCCCACATACTTGTGGCACTGCCGCCTTGGTCACATTGGTGTCAAGCGCATGAAGAAGCTCCATGCTGATGGACTTTTAGAGTCTCTCGATTATGAATCATTTGACACATGCGAACCATGCCTCATGGGCAAAATGACCAAGACTCCGTTCTCCGGAACAATGGAGCGAGCAACCAACTTGTTGGAAATCATACATACCGATGTGTGCGGTCCAATGAGCGTTGAGGCTCGCGGAGGATATCGTTATGTTATCACTCTCACTGATGACTTGAGTAGATATGGATATGTCTACTTGATGAAACACAAGTCTGAGACCTTTGAAAAGTTCAAGGAATTTCAGAATGAGGTAGAGAATCAACATGACCGAAAGATAAAGTTCCTACGATCAGATCGTGGAGGAGAATATTTAAGTCACGAATTTGGTGCACACTTAAGTATATGTGGAATTGTTTCACAACTCACGCCGCCTGGAACACCTCAGCGTAACGGTGTGTCCGAACATCATATTCGCACTCTATTGGATATGGTGCGGTCTATGATGTCTCTTACCGATTTACCACTACTTTTTGGGGATACGCTCTAGAGACAACTACATTCACTTTAAATAGGGCACCGTCTAAATCCGTTGAGAAGACACCGTATGAATTATGGTTTGGGAAGAAACCTAAGCTGTCATTTCTAAAAGTTTTGGGATGCGATGCTTATGTCAAGAAACTTCAACCTGAAAAGCTCGCACCCAAGTCGGAAAAATGTGTCTTCATAGGATACCCTAAAGAAACCGTTGGGTATACCTTCTACTTAAGATCCGAGGGCAAGATCTTTGTTGCCAAGAGCGGATGCTTTCTGGAAAAAGAGTTTCTCTCGAAAGAAGTAAGTGGGAGGAAAGTAGAACTCGATGAAGTACTACCTCTCGAATAGGAAAGTGGTGCAGCACAGGAAAATGTTCCTCTGATGCCTACACCAACCGAAGAGGAAAATAATGATGATGATCAAGGTACTTCGGATCAAGTTGCTACTGAACTTCGCAGGTCCACAAGGACACGTTCCGCACCAGAGTGGTACGGCAACCCTGTCCTGGAAATCATGTTGTTAGACAACGGTTAACCTTCGAACTATGAAGAAGCAATGGCGGGCCCAGATTCCAACAAATGGCTTGAACCCATGAAATCCGAGATAGAATCCATGTATGAAAACAAAGTATGGACTTTGACGGACTTGCCCGATGATCGGTGAGCGATAGAAAACAAATGGATTTTTAAGAAGAAGACGGACGCGGATGGAAATGTTACCATCTATAAAGCTCGACTTGTCGCTAAGGGTTATCGACAAGTTCAAGGGATTGACTACGACGAGACATTCTCTCCCGTAGCGAAGCTGAAGTCCGTCCAAATAATGTTAGCAATTGCCGCATACTATGATTATGAGATATGGCAGATCGACGTCAAAACGGCATTCCTTAACGGACATCTTAAGGAAGAGCTGTATATGATGCAGCCGGAAGGTTTTGTCAATCCTAAGAACACTAACAAAGTTTGCAAGCTCCAGCGATCCATTTATGGGCTGGTGCAAGCATCTCGGAGTTGGAACATTCGCTTTGATGAGATGATCAAAGCGTTTGGGATTATGCAGACTTATGGAGAAGCCTGCGTTTACAATAAAGTGAGTGGGAGCTCTGTAGCATTTCTCATATTATATGTAGATGACATACTCTTGATGGGAAATGATATAGAACTTCTGGACAGCATTAAGGCCTACTTGAATAAGTGTTTTTCAATGAAGGACCTTGGAGAAGCTGCTTATATATTAGGCATCAAGATCTATAGAGATAGATCGAGACGCCTCATAGGTCTTTCACAAAGCACATACCTTGATAAGATTTTGAAGAAGTTCAAAATGTATCAGTCCAAGAAGGGGTTCTTGCCTGTGTTGCAAGGTGTGAGATTGAGCACAGCTCAATCCCCGACCACGGCAAAAGATAAAGAAGAGATGAGTGTCATCCCCTATGCTTCAGCCATAGGATCTATTATGTATACCATGCAGTGTACCAGACCTGATGTAAACCTTGCCGTAAGTTTGGTAAGTAAGTACCAAAGTAATCCCGGCAAGGAACACTGGACAGCACTCAAGAATATCCTGAAGTACCTGAAAAGGACAAAGGACATGTTTCTCGTTTATGGAGGTGACAAAGAGCTCGTCGTAAAGGGTTACGTCGACGCTAGCTTTGACACAGATCTGGATGACTCTAAGTCACAAACCGGATACGTATATATGTTGAATGGTGGAGCAGTAAGCTGGTGCAACTGCAAGCAGAGCGTCGTGGCGGGATCTACATGTGAAGCGGAGTACATGGCAGCCTCGGAGGCAGCACATGAAGCAATTTGGGTGAAGGATTTCATCACCGACCTAGGAGTCATACCCAATGCGTCGGGGCCGATCAAACTCTTCTGTGACAACACTGGAGCTATTGCCCTTGCCAAGGAGCCCAGGTTTCACAAGAAGACCAGGCACATCAAGCGTCGCTTCAACTCCATCCGTGAAAATGTTCAAGATGGAGACATAGAAATTTGCAAAGTACATACGGATCTGAATGTCGCAGATCCATTGACTAAACCTCTCTCGCGAGCAAAACATGATCAACATCAGAACTCTATGGGTGTTCGATTCATCACAATGTAACTAGATTATTGACTCTAGTGCAAGTGGGAGACTGTTGGAAATATGCCCTAGAGGCAATAATAAAAGTATTATTATATTTCCTTGCTCATGATAATTGTCTTTTATTCATGCTATAACTGTATTATCTGGAAATCATAATACATGTGTGAACACATAGACGACAATATGTCCCTAGTGAGCCTCTAGTTGACTAGCTCGTTGTGATCAACAGATAGTCATGGTTTCCTGGCTATGGACATTGGATGTCATTGATAACGGATCACATCATTAGGAGAATGATGTGATGGACAAGACCCAATCCTAAGCATAGCACAAGATCGTGTAGTTCGTTTGCTAGAGATTTTCCAACGTCAAGTATCTCTTCCTTAGACCATGAGATTGTGTAACTCACGGATACCGTAGGAGTGCTTTCGGTGTATCAAACGTCACAACGTAACTGGGTGACTATAAAGGTGCACTACATGTATCTCCGAAAGTGTCTGTTGGGTTGACACGGATCGAGACTGGGATTTGTCACTCCGTATGACGGAGAGGTATCTCTGGGCCCACTCGATAATGCATCATCATAATGAGCTCAAAGTGACCAAGTGGTTGGTCACGGGATCATGCATTACGGTACGAGTAAAGTGACTTGCCGGTATGAGACTGAACAAGGTATTGGGATACCGACGATCAAGTCTCGGGCAAGTAACGTACCGATTGACAAAGGGAATTGTATACGGGGTTGTTTAATCCTCGACATCGTGGTTCATCCGATGAAATCATCGAGGAGCATGTGGGAGCCAACATGGGTATCTAGATCCCGCTGTTGGTTATTGCCCGAGAGTCGTCTCGGTCATGTCTATGTGTCTCCCGAACCCGTAGGGTCTACACACTTAAGGTTCGGTGACGCTAGGGTTCTATGAATATGAGTATGCAGCATACCAAATGTTGTTCGGAGTCTCGGATGGGATCCCGGACGTCACGAGGAGTTTCGGAATGGTTCGGAGGTAAAGAATTATATATAGGAAGTGGTATTTCGGCCATCTGGAAAGTTTCGGGGTCACCCGGTAATGTACCGGGACCACCGGAAGGGTCCCGGGGGTCCACCGGGTGGGTCCACCCATCCCGGAGGGCCCCATGGGCTGAAGTGGGAGGGGAACCAACCCACAGTGGGATGGTGTGCCCCCTAGGCCCACCCCCTGCGCCTAGGGTCTAAACCCTAGGGTGGGGGGGGCGCACCACATGCCTTGGGGGGCAAGTTCCCCCCCCCCTTGGCCGCCGCCCCCTTGGGAGATTGGATCTCCCAGGGCCAGCGCCCCCCTGGGGGCCTATATAAAGGAGGGCAGGGGGAGGGCAGCCGTACCGTGTGCATTGGCGCCTCCCTCCTCCTGCTACACCTCGTCCTCCTCCCGAAGTAGCTTGGCGAAGCCCTGCTGGAGTTCTGCTGCATCCACCACCACGCCGTCGTGCTGCTGGATCATCATCAACCACTCCTTCCCCCTTGCTGGATCAAGAAGGAGGAGACGTCTCCCGTCCCGTACATGTGTTGAACGCGGAGGTGCTGTCCTTTCAGCACTTGGTCATCGATGATCTGAATCATGGCGAGTACGACTCCATCATCACCATCCCCTTGAACGCTTCCGCACTCGATCTACAAGTGGTATGTAGATGCAATCTCTCTCCCATGACCCGTTGCTTAGATGAACTCATAGATGGATCTTGGTGAAACCATAGGAAAATTTTTAATTTTCTGCAATGTTCCCCAACAGTGGCATCAAGAGCTAGGTCTATGCGTAGTTCTCTATTGCACGAGTAGAACACAATTTTGTTGTGGGCGTGGATCTTGTCAACTTGCTTGCCACTACTAGTCTTTTCTTGCTTCAGCGGTATTGTGGGATGAAGCGGCCCGGACCAACCTTACACTTACGCTTACGTGAGACCGGTTCCACCAACAGACATGCACTAGTTGCATAAGGTGGCTGGCGGGTGTCTGTCTCTCCCACTTTAGTTGGAGTGGATTCGATGAAAAGGGTCCTTGTGAAGGGTAAATAGAAGTTGACAAAATCACGTTGTGGTTATTCGTAGGCAAGAAAACGTTCTTGCTAGAACCCAATTGCAGCCACGTAAAAGATGCAACAACAATTAGAGGATGTCTAACTTGTTTTTGCAGCAATTGTCATGTGATGTGATATGGCCAGAAGTTGTGATGAATGATGAATGATATATTGTGATGTATGAGATCATGTTCTTGTAATAGGAATCACGACTTGCATGTCGATGAGTATGACAACCGGCAGGAGCCATAGGAGTTGTTTTTATTTTTTGTATGACCTGCGTGTCATTGAAGAACGCCATGTAAATTACTTTACTTTATTGCTAAATGCGTTAGCCATAGAAGTAGAAGTAGTCGTTGGCGTGACAACTTCATGAAGACACGATGATGGAGATCATGGTGTCATGCCGGTGACAAGATGATCATGCAGCCCCGAAGATGGAGATCAATGGAGCTATATGATATTGGCCATATCATGTCACAACTATATAATTCCATGTGATGTTTATTATGTTTATGCATCTTGTTTACTTAGAACGACGGTAGTAAATAAGATGATCCTTACAACAATTTCAAGAAGTGTTCTCCCTAACGTGCACCGTTGCTACAGTTAAATCGTTTGAAGCACCACGTGATGATCGGGTGTGATAGATCCTTACGTTCACATACAACGGGTGTAAGACAGTTTTACACATGCAAAACACTTAGGGTTAACTTGATGAGCCTAGCATGTACGCATACATGGCCTCGGAACACGGAGACCGAAAGGTCGAACACGAGTCGTATGGAAGATACGATCAACATGAAGATGTTCATCGGCGATGACTAGTCATCTCACGTGATGATCGGACACGGCCTAGTCGACTCGGATCGTGTAACACTTAGATGACTAGAGGATGTCTAATCTGAGTGGGAGTTCATTGTAATAATTTGATTAGATGAACTTAATTATCATGAACTTAGTCTAAAACCTTTGCAAATATGTCTTGTAGATCAAATGGCCAACGCTCATGTCAACATGAACTTCAACGTGTTCCTAGAAAACCAAGCTGAAAGATGATGGCAACAACTATACGGATTGGGTCCGAACCCGAGATCCTCCTCATAGCTGCCAGAAACAATATGTCCTAGAAGGACCGCTAGGTGGCGCTCCCATCCGAGAGAACCAAGGCGTTATGAGCGCTTGGCGATATCATCTTGATGATTACTCCCTCGTTCGATGCAGCATGCTTTACACTTAGAACCGGGGCTCCAAAAGCGTTTTGAGCATCACGGAGCATATGAGATGTTCAAGAGCTGAAACTAGTTTTCCAAGCTCATGCCCGGTCGAGAGATATGATGTCTCCGACAAGTTCTATAGTTGTAAGATGGAGGAAAATAGTTACATCGGTGAGCACATACTCAAAATGTCAGGTTGCACAACCGCCGACTCAGGTGAACATTAACCTCCACGATGAGGCGGTCATTGACAGAATCCTCGATCGCTCCCACCAAGCTAGAAGAGCTTTGTGATGAACTACAATATGCAGGGATGGTGAAGACCATTCCTGAAGTATTTTCAATGCTGAAGACAGCAGAGGTTGAAATCAAGAAAGAACATCAAGTGTTGATGGTCAATAAGACCACTAAGTTCAAGAAGGGCAAGGGCAAGAAGAACTTCAAGAAGGACGGCAAGGATGTTGCCGCGCCCGGTAAGCCAGTTACCGGGAAGAAGTCAAAGAATGGACCCAAGCCTGAGACTAAGTGTTTTTATTGCCAGGGGAAGGGTCACTGGAAGCGGAACTGCCCCAAATACTTAGTGGATAAGAAGGCCGGCAACACTAAAGGTATATTTGATATACATGTAATTGATGTGTACCTTACCAGTACTCATAGTAACTCCTGGGTATTTGATACCGGTGCCGTTGCTCATATTTGTAACTCACAGCAGGAGCTGCGGAATAAACGGAGACTGGCGAAGGACAAGGTGACTATGCGCGTTTGGAATGGTTCCAGGGTCGATGTGATCGCCGTCGGCACGCTACCTCTACATTTACCTAGGGGATTAGTTATAAACCTTAATAATTGTTATTTGGTGCCAAGTTTGAGCATGAACATTGTATCTGTATCTCGTTTGATACGAGATGACTACTCATTTAAATCCCAGAATAATGGTTGTTCTATTTATATGAGAGATATGTTTTATGGTCATGCCCCTATGGTCAATGGTTTATTCTTAATAAATCTCGAGCATAATATTACACATATTCATAGTGTGAATACCAAAAGATGTAAAATTGATAACGATAGTCCCATATACTTGTGGCACTGCCACCTTGGTCACATTGGTGTCAAGCGCATGAAGAAGCTCCACGCTGATGGACTTTTAGAGTCTCTCGATTATGAATCATTTGACACATGCGAACCATGCCTCATGGGCAAAATGACCAAGACTCCGTTCTTCGGAACAATGGAGCGAGCAACCAACTTGTTGGAAATCATACATACCGATGTATGCGGTCCAATGGCGTTGAGGCTCATGGAGGATATCGTTATGTTCTCACTCTCACTGATGACTTGAGTAGATATGGGTATGTCTACTTGATGAAACACAAGTCTGAGACCTTTGAAAAGTTCAAGGAATTTCAGAATGAGGTAGAGAATCAACGTGACCGAAAGATAAAGTTCCTACGATCAGATCGTGGAGGAGAATATTGAAGTCACGAATTTGGTGCACACTTAAGGAAATGTGGAATCATTTCACAACTCACGCTGCCTGGAACACCTCAGCGTAACGGTGTGTCCGAACATCGTAATCGCACTCTATTGGATATGGTGCGGTCTATGATGTCTCTTACCGATTTACCGTCATCTTTTTGGGGATACGCTCTAGAGATAGCTACATTCACTTTAAATAGGGCACCGTCTAAATCCGTTGAGACGACACCGTATGAATTATGGTTTGGGAAGAAACCTAAGCTGTCGTTTCTAAAAGTTTGGGGATGTGATGCTTATGTCAAGAAACTTCAACCTGAAAAGCTCGAACCCAAGTCGGAAAAACGCGTCTTCATAGGATACCCTAAAGAAACCGTTGGGTATACCTTCTACTTAAGATCCGAGGGCAAGATCTTTGTTGCCAAGAACGGATGCTTTCTGGAAAAAGAGTTTCTCTCGAAAGAAGTAAGTGGGAGGAAAGTAGAACTCGATGAAGTACTACCTCTCGAGCAGGAAAGTGGTGCAGACAGAAAATGTTCTGTGATGCCTACACCAACCAAGAGGAAAATAATGATGTTGATCAAGGTACTTGGATCAAGTTGCTCTTGAACTTCGAGTCCACAAGGCCACGTTCCGCACTGCAGTGGTGCGGCAACCCTGTCTGGAAATCATGTTGTTAGACAACGGTGAACCTTCGAACTATGAAGAAGCGATGGCGGGCCCAGATTCCAACAAATGGCTTGAAGCCATGAAATCTGAGATAGAATCCATGTATGAAAACAAAGTATGGACTTTGACGGACTTGCCCGATGATCGGCGAGCGAGAGAAAACAAATGGATTTTTAAGAAGAAGACGGACGCGGATGGAAATGTTACCATCTATAAAGCTCAACTTGTTGCTAAGAGTTATCGACTAGTTCAAGGGATTGACTACGACGGGACATTCTCTCCCGTAGCGAAGCTGAAGTCCGTCCGAATCATGTTAGCAATTGCCGCATACTATGATTATGAGATATGGCAGATGGACGTCAAAACGGCATTCCTTAACGGACATCTTAAGGAAGAGCTGTATATGATGCAGCCGGAAGGTTTTGTCGATCCTAAGAACGCTAACAAAGTTTGCAAGCTCCAGCGATCCATTTATGGGCTGGTGCAAGCATCTCGGAGTTGGAACATTCGCTTTGATGAGATGATCAAAGCGTTTGGGTTTATCTTGAGACTTATGGAGAAGCTGCGTTTACAAGAAGGTGAGTGGGAGCTCTGTAGCATTTCTCATATTATATGTAGATGACATACTCTTGATGGGAAATGATATAGAACTTCTGGACAGCATTAAGGCCTACTTGAATAAGTGTTTTTCAATGAAGGACCTTGGAGAAGCTGCTTATATATTAGGCATCAAGATCTATAGAGATAGATCGAGACGCCTCATAGGTCTTTCACAAAGCACATACCTTGATAAGATTTTGAAGAAGTTCAAAATGTATCAGTCAAGAAGGGTTCTTGCACGTGTTGCAAGGTGTGAGATTGAGCTCGGCTCAATCCCGACCACGGCAAAAGATAAAGAAGAGATGAGTGTCATCCCTATGCTTCAGCCATAGGATCTATTATGTATGCCATCTTGTGTACAGGACTGATGTAAACCTTGCCGTAAGTTTGGTAAGTAAGTACCAAAGTAATCCCGCAAGGAACACCGAACAGCGGTCAAGAATATCTGAAGTACACGAAAAGGACAAAGGACATGTTTCTCGTTTATGGAGGTGACGAAGAGCTCGTCGTAAAGGGTTACATCGGCGCTAGCTTCGACACGATCTGATGACTCTAAGTCACAAACCGGATACATGTATATGTTGAATGGTGGAGCGATGGCTGGTGCAGCTGCAAGCGAGCGTCGTGGCGGGATCTACATGTGAAGCGGAGTACATGGCAGCCTCGGAGGTAGCGCATGAAGCAATTTGGGTGAAGGAGTTCATCACCGACCTAGGGGTCATACCCAATGCGTCGGGGCCGATCAAACTCTTCTGTGACAACACTGGAGCTATTGCCCTTGCCAAGGAGCCCAGGTTTCACAAGAAGACCAGGCACATCAAGCGTCACTTCAACTCCATCCGTGAAAATGTTCAAGATGGAGACACAGAAATTTGCAAAGTACATACGGATTTGAATGTCGCAGATCCGTTGACTAAACCTCTCTCGCGAGCAAAACATGATCAACACCAGAACTCTATGGGTGTTCGATTCATCACAATGTAACTAGATTATTGACTCTAGTGCAAGTGGGAGACTGTTGGAAATATGCCCTAGAGGCAATAATAAAAGTATTATTATATTTCCTTGTTCATGATAATTGTCTTTTATTCATGCTATAACTGTATTATCCGGAAATCGTAATACACGTGTGAATACATAGACCACAATATGTCCCTAGTGAGCCTCTAGTTGACTAGCTCGTTGTGATCAACAGATAGTCATGGTTTCCTGGCTATGGACATTGGATGTCGTTGATAACGGGATCACATCATTAGGAGAATGATGTGATGGACAAGACCAAATCCTAAGCATAGCACAAGATCATGTAGTTCGTTTGCTAGTGCTTTTCCAATGTCAAGTATCTCTTCCTTAGACCATGAGATCGTGTAACTCCCGGATACCGTAGGAGTGCTTTGGGTGTATCAAATGTCACAACGTAACTGGGTGACTATAAAGGTGCACTACAGGTATCTCCGAAAGTGTCTGTTGGGTTGACACGGATCGAGACTGGGATTTTTCACTCCGTATGACGGAGAGGTATCTCTGGGCCCACTCGGTAATGCATCATCGTAATGAGCTCAAAGTGACCAAGTGGTTGGTCACGGGATCATGCATTACGATACGAGTAAAGTGACTTGCCGGTAATGAGACTGAACAAGGTATTGTGATACCGACGATCGAGTCTCGGGCAAGTAACGTACCGATTGACAAAGGGAATTGTATACTGGGTTGTTTAATCCTCGACATTGTGGTTCATCCAATGAAATCATCGAGGAGCATGTGGGAGCCAACATGGGTATCCAGATCCCGCTGTTGGTTATTGCCTGAGAGTCGTCTCGGTCATGTCTACGTGTCTCCCGAACCCGTAGGGTCTACACACTTAAGGTTCGGTGACGCTAGGGTTGTATGAATATGAGTATGCAGCATACCGAATGTTGTTCGGAGTCTCGGATGGGATCCCGGACGTCACAAGGAGTTTCGGAATGGTCCGGAGGTAAAGAATTATATATAGGAAGTGGTATTTCGACCATCGGGAAAGTTTCGGGGTCACCCGGTAATGTACCGGGACCACCGGAAGGGTCCCAGGGGTCCACCGGGTGGGGCCACCCATCCCGGAGGGCCCCATGGGCTGAAGTGGGAGGGGAACCAGCCCATAGTGGGCTGGTGCGCCCCCTTAGGCCCACCCCTGCGCCTAGGGTTGAAACCTAGGGTGGGGGGGCGCACCACATGCCTTGGGGGGCAAGTTCCCCCCCCCCCCTTGGCCGCCGCCCCCTTGGGAGATTGGATCTCCCAGGGCCAACGCCCCCCCTGGGAGCCTATATAAAGGAGGGCAGGGGGGAGGGCAGCCGTACCGTGTGCATTGGCGCCTCCCTCCTCCTGCTACACCTCGTCCTCCTCCTGAAGTAGCTTGGCGAAGCCCTGCTGGAGTTCTGCTGCATCCACCACCACGCCGTCGTGCTGCTGGATCATCATCAACCTCTCCTTCCCCCTTGCTGGATCAAGAAGGAGGAGACGTCTCCCATCCCGTACGTGTGTTGAACGCGGAGGTGCTGTCCGTTCAGCACTTGGTCATCGGTGATCTGAATCACGGCGAGTACGACTCCATCATCACCATCCCCTTGAACGCTTCCGCACTTGATCTACAAGTGGTATGTAGATGCAATCTCTCTCCCATGACTCGTTGCTTAGATGAACTCATAGATGGATCTTCGTGAAACCATAGGAAAATTTTTAATTTTCTGCAGCGTTCCCCAACAGTTACAACACTGAAGCGAACAAGACATTATTTTGTACTACATGGCAAAACAGGACTAACAATAATGTTACACGTCACTTTCACAAAAAATGTTACATGTCATGAAGCATAAGCAGGTGATATTTTGAAAATTATAAAAAATATAGTATGTGCAGCCTGCATAAAGAAATCCCTCTTAGCTCACAAGAGGAGCATGATGTTGGGGCCCAATCAAAAAACACAGACAAGTTACAAATTTAGACAGCACGTTGCGTATAAGTAAGCAAGCAGTTGGCCATTCTGTACCTCAATTAAAGTCTTAGGGAGCATAATGAACAGCAGAGGGTTTCATACAAACATACTACAGCAGGCAAAACTATGCAATCATTAGCATAGTATAAACTAGATTGTGAGCCTCATGCAATAATAGTTGGTTAATAGACTTCAAAGCTTCAGGCACACTTCGGTAGAGTAATTAAATGGTAAGGCCTTTAATTATGTCAACTAATAGTGATACAAGTACCGAACATCAGGCATAATTATTTGGGCATCTCATTAAGTAAGGACAAATAAAGCAATTGAAAAGAGAAAATTAACTATGCCTGAAACAAACAAGGAATTGAACTATTGAGTGGCATACAGTGACTTACCTTAGCAGGTTGAAGAGGCTCAGCGCAGCTCCTACTTCTCTTGCAAGGCTCCTTCCTAACATCTTGTACTTGGAAATCCTCAATCTTATCTTCATTGCACCCCCTCTGCAAGGTGACACAAACTAGTTACTCGTCTCCTTGGAAGATAAATATGCATACTTTCTAGTCTGTGAACACAAAAGGATGAGATTATAACAAAACAACACCACATAATGAAACATGCCGCATCTCTTGCACTTGCACACAATGAAATGAGCATTTACTATGTCTGCACTATGTAAAAATTAGGCACACCTTCAAACTGGATCTCCAGGTACTCTTGGAGAGCCTACTGTAGTGTACAACCAAACCTTGATTCACCTATGCACTACTAGGGAAAAGGCTACTAGTAGCGCGGGTAAATTGGCTACTAGTAGCGTGGGTACCCGCGCTACAGCTAAAAGTTAGTAGTGGCGCTTTGTTAGTAGTAGCGTGTGTGCCACCCGCGCTACTGCTATTACGGACCCGCGCTACTACTAACATAATAGTAGTAGCGTTTCTTGAATACCAACGCTACTAGTATACTAAATACTAGCAGGGCACAATTTTTTCCCATGCTACTACTAACTTATTAGAAATTAAAAAAAATAAAATCAACCAATTCCATTCTATCACACAGTTATCGTATCTACTATCACACAGTTCCTCATTATAGCCATAACTCATGCATAATTCCTATCCTTTATATGCGTAAGAGTATAAACTGTACACAGTTCCTCATTGTAGCCATAACTCATGCATAATCCCCATCCTTTATAGGCGCAAGAGTATAAACTATGCGTGGCAACTACCTAGGTAAGTGGTGCTTGCCATGCAAATTCAGAATTTTACCACTACTTCTAGATGCCAAAGAATGAGACACGTTAGTTGTTATGGTCCGATCAAAATATTGGATCACTCGTCAATGTGCGGCGCCTGCCCGAACTGATCTGGCGACCTGCAGCTGCGACAAAACACACTCGGCAGCCTCGACGAGCCACACCTAACCGACGACATCCACCGTTGTGACGGCGTCACGTCCCTCACCCTGGCCCTCAGCTCCAGCAGGCATCGGTCGATGTTGTCCTCATGCCTCGCCACCAGCGGACGGAGGAAGCCATCGTACACGTGCCTCGCACCCTGAAACCCGAACACCATTAAGATTCAGATTCAGAATTGGCCACATACCGAATCAAGTGTATCTAAATGTTGATCATCTCTCGGGCTCGGGGTGTCTAGTCGACTGCTTACCCGTGTGCTGGGGTGCCGGAGATAGAGGACGAGCATCAGCTTCGCGTCTCCATACATCGGCAGCCACGACACCATCCGGTCCACGAACATCTCGACGACCGTCAGCATCGCCACCAGAACCCTACAACATTATCAATAGAGGTTCAAAAACTTCAGATTCTATAGAAGAACGACACAGAAAAACAACGCGGTACATGTCGGTGCCAATGTGCTACAAAATTTTTCCCGAGATTCTTATTTAAGCCGTAATGCACAACTGAACTACACACTGAAGCAGCACATAGCTACTTCCATGAAAAAAGATAACACAAAAGATTAGAAGCAATTCTGTTGTGTTGGAAGCCCTAAAAAGAAACAACACATACGAACCACATAAGCAGTTAAGAGCATAATTCTTCCGGTAATTTTCTATCTATCCATTTTTCTAAGTAGTCACTTCAATACCTTGATATCTTCCACATTTTCAAAGATAACAAAGTCCATGAATCTACTGTTTGGAGAGCATAGTGACTATACAAACTTGCAAATTGGGCTGGCCAAAAACTAAACATAGAGTGCATCTTCTCTAAATAGAGAGTGGTACTTGTTGAAGACAAATTGGACAGAAGTGATAAAAAAAGGACACAGTGTCATACATACAGTCTACCAATGCCAGACAGTGTCATACAGTCTACAAAATGACAACTAGTGGACACTTTTAATCTGATAGTGTTTCTTGTAGAAGAAACAGGCAAGATAAATCAAGTCATGATTGAATATTGATTGAGGACTACCAATCCATATACATAAATGTATTGTTTCTGTTACTCAACAGAACATGCAGGTAGCAACCTGATATGATGCTTGATTTGGACGAAAAAACCACAAACCCTTTTTCCTCTAGAATAAAAGTACCTCCCAAGTGTTCAAAACCACCACAAATTCATCTTGTTGCATATATCAACCGGAATGGATCCTAGTGTGGTTAATGATAATTACAAAATTAGCCTATTCACAATTGATTATTAGCTAAATATAAGAGAACATTGCATGTTTCATCACAGTAATTGCTACAAATAACTGAAAAACAAATGTTTCTACTATGTGGCATATCTGAACTTAAATATGTTATCCCCATGTACCTTTTGTTTGCAGGGATCCTCTGGTAGCATTGCAAAAGAGAGAATACAATATGCCCTTGAATATACTTATACGAATAGTAATCTGCCAATTAAGAAAAGTATCATGTTATATAACATACACAATCAAGTGATATAACTGGACGGATCTCCATATCCATGGAGAAGACCGGACATTGGTGCTGCTGTTGGTGAGCGTGCGTTGTCCTGGTCCTGGTCCTAGTCATGGAGACAGACGGGGGTTAGAGAGGGAGGGAGGGACGGGGGAAGATGAGGGATTTGTACCCATGGATGCGCCTCCTCTTGCCTGCAGATCCATGGCGAGCTCGCTCCATGGGCTAGGGTTTCGGGTCCATGGCTCTGCTGCTGCCGCTGCCACTTCGTGGTTGTCGAGGAGGATGGCTCCGCGGATCTGGGCGCCGGCTGAGCAGCTCGAGCCGAGGACGAATCTGGCCGGAGGAGAGGAAGGGTCTCCATGGATGGACGATGAGGGCGTCCCACGGAGATGGCCGCAACCAACCGGAGCTTGTCGGCTTGATCTGCAGCTTTTGGAGCGAAGGAGAAGTCGGGGGTCGCCGGCGGCGAATTTAAGGGAGAGAGTGGAGGTGGGCGGCGGCGAGGAGATCTAGGGGAGGAGATCGATCGAGGGGGTGGGGGGCACGAGAGAGAGAGTTTTTTCCAAGGATTCGTGAGAGAGAGTTTGGCAGGGGTGGGGGTCGATCTTAGTAATAGCGTGGGTATATCAAAGTCGCTACAACTATTCACTTAGTAGTAGCGCAGGTTTTAGCATCCGCGTTATTACTATACTTAGTTTGGAGCCAACGCCCTGGCAACTTTAGTAGTAGCGCTTTTCTCAACTAGCGCGCTACTCCTAAACGGATATTAGTAGCGCAGTTTTGTAAAGGGCGCTACTGCTAATTAGCAGTAGCGTCTGTTTTTAAACCGCACTGCTGGTAAGTTTCTGTGTATAAGGTTTTCCCTAGTAGTAATGAGTTAGACAAGGCCCCACTACAGCAACCCTCAGTGTTTAAATCATTGACAAGCTCTGTTAGAGTGTTAGGTCAAGAACAGCAAGTAATCAAAGCAAACAATCCTAGTATGGCTGGCTGATGCAAACAAGCAATTGAACAGATGTGTGAGCAAATCTTACATATCAAGAAAAGAAGCAAAGAAGGAGGCTTAAAGACCATCACTTGACTGTCAAGATTTAAGGGGCATTTAAACATCATGTGCAACGTATGAACTAACATAAACATTGCATATTCCAGATTCTACAATGGAATGCACATGTATTAGGTTATGCCATGTATGATGATGCCTAAATGTACAGATAGCAGGTAGGAGTGATTCATCATTGCACGCACAATTGAATTGCAGGTTAAGGGCTAGTTCGATTCCGCCTTTTCAGGGTATATTGTCAAAATAAGCAATAAAAGATGTAAAGAAGTCATTTTTGAGTTATGGGCTTGGGCTTAACTAATTTCGCTTTGGAGGGGGGTGTTTCGGGTAGAACCTCACTAAAAATTGAAGGGAAGGGGAATAGTGAAATGACTCTGTTGTCTGCCTATATTACACTCAAAATGCAACTGCTGACGCCTGTGTCACACCTGACCCTCAAGTAAAAACAAACACGCAAGCATTCATTGCCCTGCCCGCTTGCATCTCGTCTCCCCTTTCCCTCTACCTCGATCCCCTGCCTGCAGCACTAGGGTCCTCCAGCGAGCCGTCACCACTGGTCCCATCTGGCCTGGTCCTTGACGATGCTATGTCCAGCTAGGCTACATGGCCGGCGGGTAGGGGCAAATCTCCCTGGCTGCTCCTCCCTCTGGCGCCGCCCCTCATTCTTATGGTCTCCAGCAGCTGCTCCACTGTGGTTCGTCCAACGCACTACTCCGGCGGTATTGCACAACTCGGCCGATGCCACATCTGCGCGAAGGCACCTTGTTCCCCTCCCCTCCTCCCGTGGCCATGGCCTTGAGGTACTGTTGAAGGATGAGCTCATCCAACAAGGTGAGGATCTCCTCTGATTTTTTGCCAAATTTTCATTCTGATCCACTATACGATGAATTGCTATGAGCTGCTTCTGTTACTAAGAGCATATCCAGCCGTTCGCCCCCCTCCCCCCTCCCGGGCTAGAAAAAAGCACCGCCTGGGGACAAACCGGTGATAACTTTGGTGTGGGGGCGATCGGGTTCCTAGCCCCCGCCCCCAGGTCGCCCCCAGACGTCCTCTTTTGAAAAGGAAATCGGCCAAATACGACACAAAATTTGTCCAAACTCAGCGATATTCATTCATATTTGTACAAAAACTTAAAAACATAAATTAAAACTAACTTAAAACAACATTACTTCGCCACCACCCGCCTTCTACATGCCGAGGAACCTGTAGAACCGGGTGTAGTCGCCGTCGTTGTCGTCGCCGCGACCGCCTTGCGTGCTGCCGCCGTCCCTGCTGCACCCCTGACCAGCGTCGCCGATGCGCAGGGGGTTGGACGGCCCGTGCGCCTCCTCATCGTCGCTGTCGAGGATGATGATACTGTTGGGGAACGTAGCATGAAATTTTGAAAAATTTCCTACGCTCACCAAGATCTATCTAGGAGATGTCTAGCAACGAGAGGGGGAGAGCATCTTCAAACCCTTGAAGATCGCTAAGCAGAAGCATTTGTCAACGCGGTTGATGTTGTTGTACACCTTCATGATCCGTCCCGATCAAGTACCAAACGTACAACACCTCCACATTCAGCACATGTTCAGCTCGATGACGTCCTCGCCTTCTTGATCCAGCAAGACAGGCGAAGTAGTAGATGAGTTCCGGCAGCACAACAGCATTATGACGGTGTTGGTGAAGAACAATCTCTGCAGGGATTCGCCAAGCACAACGGAAACTATGACGGAGGATAAACTAGAGGGACGGGGTTGCCGGCACACTGGTTGGTGTATCTTAATGTGTTCTAGGTGCTAGCCCCACCCCTCTATTTATATGTTGACCCTTGGGATCGTATCTTGGAGAAAGAGCCTTCTCAAAGTCGGTTTTGCCCCCAAGGAAGAGTCCTTCTCGGACTTCCAGGACTAGACGCCACGGTCCTTGATCTCTGTTCCAGACGCCATGGGCCTCGGCGTCTGGCCCAGGGCCAGACGCCAGGGTCTCTGACGTTTGGCCCCCTAGCCCTCGCAAAACTCCTTTTGCACCGACCTAAAGCCCCGTGGGCTTCACCCCTTGGCCGAACCATATCATCCTATATATCAATCTTTACTTTCGGACCATTCTGAAGCTCCTTGTCATGTCCGTGATCTCATCCGGGACTCCGAACAACATTCGGTCACCAACATTGTTGGATATATTAGCACTTTCTCGATTAATCTAATCCACGAGTAGACAGTAGAAATGGCAAATACGGTATGCATCTCATACCGATACCTAAGCATGTGAGCACGTACAGTACATAGAACCGAACCATCTATGAATAACATATATACGGCTAGCACATGAACAAGCAAATAGGGGATGAACGAGTTATACCCTCCGGTTGGCCAGGCCAACGCGGCGGTGGTGGCAGCAGCCTCGGCAACAGCCAAGGCCTTCTTCTTGGCGACTTCATCGTCAGCCATGGAGTTGATGTAGAGGAAGTACTGGAAGGAGAGGCGGATGAAGACGGGGACGGATAGGGAGCAGTCGCGTCGAGACGCTCCCCAAAATCCTTATTGCCGTTCTCCCAGGCAGGATCTCAAACAACAGGGTTCCGGAGGTACCTGCTCTCCCAACCAACCGTGCACGCAGTCGTCGGGATGGGATCGCCGGAGGCAGCATAGTGAGAGGAACAGTAGATGACGGCTAAGGTTGTACGAGAAGGAGTGAGTGAACTGAGTTAGGGTTCACTCCACTGGCCAACGCCTTCTTATATAGGACGTCGGGTAGATAGGCCTGGGCCAGGCCCACGACCGAGTACGCGAACAGCCCACGTTCCAACGTCTCGGACAGTGGCGCTTCCGTAAGCGACTCGTTAATTAATTAACAATTAATTAACCATTCCTGAGCGGCAAAAATAAGCTTCGGCTCGGCTCATTCCTGCAACCCGCGGCGCGCACGTGTCGTTATAAGGCGAGGCGTGGCGTGGCGAGGCGGACGGCGGAGGAGGAGGAGCGCGCATGTATAAATCCTATTCCCAAGATCCCAATAGCAAGTGGTAGAGCAGCCCTTATAAAGAGTTCCCACTCTTCTTACTGTAACAGTATGGGACTAAACTTCCCACACTTCCCACCACTTGTCGTACACATGTATGGGCCTTAGAGATTAATTAGGGATTATTGTCTTATATGGGCCTAAGCCCATCCATAATCCATCAATCCCCCACCAGATCTCGAGGCACATAAGTTTGTCAACTGTTCCAAACAATGTTTGATATATCAGAATTTTTAGTGGAGACTGTTAAGTTGAACTTCCACCTAGAGCAATAGGATTAGACTTCTTCACAACTGAATAATGGACTGTGCCTTGAATTGTCAGTTTTTCGTGTATAAGTTTCGCCTAATGTCAGCTGATATGTGGCTTCCGAAGGCTAAACCCCACGGGTGGAGCTTATTAGTCATACTCTGTACCTTCTCATGAGCTTCCGAGAGATCACCCAATCTCATAGACTGTGACCAGCAGTCGGGCTCACATAGATGTGTTCCTCCAAAGAATGCTCTGTAGGTTAGCATCTTGCTTACATAAGCTTTGGAACACATTAAGACAAAAGTCAGCCTGCCTTACAGAATTGAGAGTATTATTGCATCGAACGGAGTGGGATAATTAAGGATACTCTCCTTAGTTGACCACTGGATTGTTTTCCCAGGTCCTAATTCACGGGATCTCCGATCATACAGGTTGGGTTACCCCCATGGAAACTTACCTAGGTCTCATACCCATCTCCCTCGATGCATTTTAAGAAGAGCTGGAGAACTCTTTCACATCTTAGATCTCTTTATGGGTTTCCAGTAAAGATGGATGCGGACTGGTGCACTTTAGAAGAGGTGGAGAACTCTTTCACATCTTAGATCTCTTTCAGTCCAAGGCCTAGAAAATGTGCCTTGTAGTTCAGTTGCTAAAAGGGCCAAGATCAGAAACAAGAAGAGTCTAGAATATTTGGATTTAAGTTGCTTCAAGGATGAAAAAGAGGAAGAAGATAAAGTGCGCCAGATAGGGGTGGAGCAACAAGAGAGAATAGACGCTGTATTTGATGAGCTCTGCCCTCCACCTGCTAGATTGGAGACACTAGGAATAACAAGATATTTTGGTCGTCGACTACCAAATTGGTTGCAGTCCCAAGCGGCAACGACCTTCAAGAGCTTGAAGATTATTGGCCTGGTGCACATAACCCACTGCACACGACTACCTGATGGTTTGTGCAGGATCCGCAGTTTGGAAACACTAGGGATCGATCATGCTCCAGCCATCGAGCACGTCGGGCCTGAGTTCCAGACCCATGATGCAGCAAGGGGAGATGGAGGTGTCGCATTTCCAAGGGGAGTGGGAGGAGGAGGTGAGCAAAGTCATAGCCATGCCAGCTCTAGAGCTTCTTGGACTCGGGGACTGCAAGCTGACACACCTTCCCCCAGGACTTGCTAGTGATCGCAGGTACAATCTGAGAACCGCGGTGCTAGAGAAGCTCACCCAAGTGCCCGAAGCTGAAGCTGGTGGAGGGTGTCCCGGTGCTGGATAGCCTCGAGTTGGATGAGGAACGCTGGGAGGTTAGTGGATCAGATGCGAGGTGTACACCCAAGGGATATCAACAAGCCGAAGGCGAAGACCAAGTGCTCCCAGAAGACCTTGTTATAACCAGGTGATATGTAGCTTTGGACTCACAGAAGAGAGAGATCAAGAACTAATAATTTCAGCAAAGAGGTACGGGTGCCAGAATGTAATCAGTGTAGTGTTTGTGGATTAATCCGCCTGTGCTCCCTTCTCCCGTGTTTCTGGATTAATCCTTCCTGTAGATTTGTTCGATCTGTTGGCGTAATGGCTTTGACAGGTTATTCGTTCTTGCTTGGGGGTTCAAAATGTAGTGTAGTTATGAAACTGAAAACTGAATGACACATGGTTGCATTGGGATCAGTGTACGTATGTAGTATTCTTTGGGTGTCCAAATTTTCTCTCTTGTCATGTTTCCGTCAGGGGTTGCAGGATCGATGTGAAACGTCAGAATATACTGTAGATTGCTTCGGATGAATCTGTTTTCCTCCCTACGGCATGAAATGAAATGAATGCCATATTTATTTTTCAAAAATTTGAAATCTGCCAAGCAGATGCGTCATTTCCTTTCGTAATCACTTCACTCCCAAGTGTGGAGAAGGAGAGGCGACTGTCTCACTCCGATTGCAAGCACTCGTAAATTAAAATAAGCATTAGGGAACGTCTTTGCGCAATCATCCATTAACATTAGGGAATTTCTTGGCATAACACACCAACTAAATTAAATACATAGCCGCAACCAATTAAAAAAGTACACTGACAAATTACTACTGCGTACTTGCTTAGGCTGACTGACAGTGTCTACTCGTTGGTTTCCATGCAGAGAACGTTTTTTCATAGCTGGGCTACACGGTACCCCTTATCACAGCCTTCCACTCATTTCCACGTTTTATGTGGATATGTACACAGCTGTTGGCGTCAGGCTTTTAATCCTTAATGATCTGCCGCAAAGCAGCTTTGTCAGACAGATAAATGCTCTCTCTTCGACATATATGTGACTTGTGTGTGACCGTGACAGTTTTTAAGAGAAAAATATATGCAACCGAGAGCTGCATGTGACAGAGCTGTAGAGGGAGGCCGCATGCATAGGCACTGTTCACACATGGGAGAGGTCCTATCCATGTGACACGGCCTGCCCCCTTCTCCAGCCCGTGACTCCATTCTAAAAGAGCAATCTAGTTCTTTTCTCTTTCTATTTGTTCATTTCTTTTCTTTTCTCATGTCTTCATGGAACACCTTCTCTCTCATATAAATGTCTTTAAATCACAGTGAAGAACACACGTTCTCTCTCTCTCTCTCCTACATTTTCTTTCATCTCTCTCTGACACTAAAACCTCTCTCACCGAAGAGTGTGTTGCACGCCAGTTAGGAGACAGAGAGAGGCATACTGCAGACGGCTAGGTTCATTTGGGCCCGGATGCATGTCGCACCTATGGCCTAGCACTGGACGCTCTGTACACACCGAGTCAAACCCCAACGCAATGATACTGCAAATGTTCTGCATCGCTCAGAAACTGGCACACATCTCGGTGGACTTTGATGGTTGGTGTCGGTGTCAAAACCGGCGGATCTCGGGTAGGGGGTCCCGAACTGTGCGTCTAGGCGGATGGTAACAGGAGACGAGGGACACGATGTTTTTACCCAGGTTCGGGCCCTCTCGATGGAGGTAAAACCCTACGTCCTGCTTGATTAATATTGATGATATGGGTAGTACAAGAGTGGATCTAGCACGAGATCAAGGAGGCTAAACCCTATAAGCTAGCCTATGGTATGATTGTTGTAATGTATGTTGTCCTACGGACTAAAGCCCTCCGGTTTATATAGACACCGGAGGAGGCTAGGGTTACACAGAGTCGGTTACAATGGTAGGAGATCTATGAAGGAAATATGCCCTAGAGGCAATAATAAAGTTATTATTTCTTTCCTTATTTCATGATAAATGTTTATTATTCATGCTAGAATTGTATTAACCGGAAACATAATACATGTGTGAATACATATACAAACATAGTGTCACTAGTATGCCTCTACTTGACTAGCTCGTTTATCAGAGATGGTTATGTTTCCTAGCCATGGACAAAAGAGTTGTCATTTGATTAACGGGATCACATCATTAGGAGAATAATGTGATTGACTTGACCCATTCCGTTAGCTTAGCACTTGATCGTTTAGTATGTTGCTATTGCTTTCTTCATGACTTATACATGTTCCTGTAACTATGAGATTATGCAACTCTCGTTTACCGGAGGAACACTTTGGGTACTACCAAACGTCACAACGTAACTGGGTGATTATAAAGGAGTACTACAGGTGTCTCCAAAGGTACATGTTGAGTTGGCGTATTTTGAGATTAGGTTTTGTCACTCCGATTGTCGGAGAGGTATCTCTGGGCCCTCTCGGTAATGCACATCACTATAAGCCTTGCAAGCAATGTGACTAATGAGTTAGTTGCGGGATGATGCATTACGTAACGAGTAAAGAGACTTGCCGGTAACGAGATTGAACTAGGTATTGGATACCGACGATCGAATCTCGGGCAAGTAACATACCGATGACAAAGGGAACAACGTATGTTATTATGCGGTTTGACCGATAAAGATCTTCGTAGAATATGTAGGAGCCAATATGGGCATCCAGGTCCCGCTATTGGTTATTGACCGAGAATAGTTCTAGGTCATGTCTACATAGTTCTCGAACCCATAGGGTCCGCACGCTTAAGGTTTCGATGACAGTTATATTATGAGTTTATGAGTTTTGATGTACCGAAGGAGTTCGAAGTCCCGGATGAGATCTGGGACATGACGAGGAGTCTCGAAATGGTCGAGACGTAAAGATCGATATATTGGATGACTATATTCGGAGTTCGGAAAGGTTCCAAATGATTCGGGTATTTTCGGGGGTACCGGGGAGTTACGGGAATACGAGGAAGAAGCATTGGGCCTCATGGGCCAAGTGGTGGAAGAGAAGAGGAAGGGCGCGCGGCACCCCCTAGCCCAAACCGAATTGGACTAGGGGGCCGGCCCCCCTTTCCTTCTTCTCCTCCCTCTCCTTCCTTCTCCTTCTCCTCCCCTTCCTTCCCTTTTCCTAGTAGGACTTGGAAAGAAGGGAGAATCCTACTTGGAGTAGGATTGCCCCCCTAGGGCGCGCCTCCTCTCCTTGGCCGACCCCCTCCCCCTTGCTCCTTTATATACGGGGGCAGGGGGGCACCCCATGACACACAAGTTGATCTACGGATCGTTGCTTAGCCGTGTGCGGTGCCCCCCTCCACCATATTCCACATGCACCTCGGTCATATCGTCGCGGAGTTTAGGCAAAGCCCTGCGCCGGTAGAACATCATCATCGTCATCACAACGTCGTGCTGACGGAACTCATCCCTGACGCTTTGCTGGATCGGAGCCCGGGGATCGTCATCGAGCTGAACGTGTGCTGAACTCGGAGGTGCCGTACGTTCGGTACTTGGATCGGTCGGATCGTGAAGACGTACGACTACATCAACCGCGTTGTCATAACGCTTCCGCTTACGGTCTACGAGGGTACGTGGACATACACTCTCCCCTCTCGTTGCTATGCCATCACCATGATCTTGCATGTGCGTAGGAAATTTTTGAAATTACTATGTTCCCCAACAGTGGCATCCTAGCCTAGGTTTTATGCGTTGATGTTATATGCACGAGTAGAACACAAGTGAGTTTGTGGACGATATAAGTCATACTTCCTACCAACATGTCATACTTTGGTTCAGCGGTATTGTTGGATGAAGCGGCCCTGACCGACATTACGCGTACGCTTACGCGAGACTGGTTCTACCAACGTGCTTTGCACACAGGTGGCTGGCGGGTGTCAGTTTCTCCAATTTTAGTTGAACCGAGTGTGGCTACGCGCGGTCCTTGCGAAGGTTAAAATGGAGTCTATTTGACAAACTATCGTTGTGGTTTTGATGCGTAGGTAAGAACGGTTCTTGCTAAGCCCGTAGCAGCCACGTAAAATTTGCAACAACAAAGTAGAGGACGTCTAACTTGTTTTTGCAGGGCATGTTGTGATGTGATATGGTCAAGACGTGATGAGATATAAGTTGTTGTATGAGATGATCATGTTTTGTTGAAGTTATCGGCAACTGGCAGAAGCCCTATGGTTGTCTCTTTATTGCATAAAGATGCAAGTGCCAAATAATTGCTTTACTTTATCGCTATGCGATAGCAATAGTTGCAAGAGCAATAGTTGGCGAGACGACCATGTGATGACACATTGATATAGATCAAGATGATGAAGATCATGGTGTCGTGCCGGTGACGATAGAGATCATGACAGTACTTTGGAGATGGAGATCAAAGGCGCAAGATGATCATGGCCATATCATGTCACATATTTTGATTGCATATGATGTTTATCTGTTATACATCTTATTCTTGCTTTGATTGACGGTAGCATTTTAAGATGATCTCTCACTAATTATCAAGAAGTGTTCTCCCTGAGTATGCACCGTTGCGAAAGTTCTTTGTGCTGAGACACCACGTGATGATCGGGTGTGATAGGCTCTACGTTCAAATACAACAGGTGCAAAACAGTTGCACACGCGGAATACTCAGGTTATACTTGACGAGCCTAGCATATACAGATATGGCCTCGGAACACGGAGACCGAAAGGTCGAGCGTGAATCATATTGTAGATATGATCAACATAGCGATGTTCACCATTGAAACTACTCCATCTCACGTGATGATCGGACATGGTTTAGTTGATTTGGATCACGTGATCACTTAGATGACTAGAGAGATGTCTGTCTAAGTGGGAGTTCTTAAGTAATATGATTAATTGAACTTAAATTTATCATGAACTTAGTCCTGGTAGTATTTTGTAAATTATGTTGTAGATCAATAGCTCGCGTTGTTGCTTTCATATGTTTATTTTGATATGTTCCTAGAAAAACTGTGTTGAAAGATGTTAGTAGCAATGATGCGGATTGGATCCGTGATCGAGGTTTATCCTCATTGCTGCAGTGAAGAATTATGTCCTTGATGCACCGCTAAGTGACAGACCTATTGTAGGAGCGGATCTGAGGCGTTATGAGCGTTTGACTAGCTCAATATGATGACTACTTGATAGTTTAGTGCACCATGCTTAACGGCTTAGAATCGGGACTTCAAAGGCGTTTTGAGCGTCATGGACCTTATGAGATGTTCCAGAGTTGAAGTTGATATTTCAAGCAAATACCGAGTTGAGAGATATGAAGTCTCCAACAAGTTCTATAGCTAAAAGATGGAGGAGAATCGCTCAACTAGTGAGCATGTGCTCAGATTATGCAGGTACTTCAATCGCTTGAATCAAGTGGGAGTTAATCTTCCAGATAAGATAGTGATTGACAGAATTCTCTAGTCACCATCACTAAGTTACTAGAACTTCGTGATGAACTATAGTATGCAAGGGATGACGAAAATGATTCCCGAGCTCTTCGTGATGTTGAAATCGACGAAGGTAGAAGTCAAGAAAAAACCATCAAGTGTTGATGATTGACAAGACCACTAGTTTCAAGAGAAGGGCAAAGGGAAAGAAAGGGAACTTCTAGTGGAAAGACAAGCAAGTTGTCACTCCTGCGAAGAAGCCCAAAGCTGGACCATAGCACGAAACTAAGTGTTTACCTTTGTAAAGGAAATGGTCCTTTGGAAGCGAAATGCCCTGAATATTTGGTGGATAAGAAGGATGGAAAAGTGAACAAGGGTATATTTGATATCTGATTATTGATGTATGCCTTACTAGTGTTTATAGTAGCCCCAGTATTTGATACTTGTTAGGTTGCTAAGATTAGTAACTCAAACAGGAGTTCTGAGAATAAGCAGAGACTAGTTAAAGGGAAAGTGACGATGAGTGTTGGAAGTAGTTCCAAGATTGATATGATCATCATCGCACACTTCCTATAATTTCGGATTAGTGTTAAACCTAAATAAATGTTATTTGGCGTTTGTGTTGAGCATGAATATGATTTGATCATGTTTATTGCAATATGGTTATTCATTTAAAATCGAGAGAATAATTGTTGTTCATTTACATGAATAAAACCTTCAATGGTCATACACCCAATGAAAATAGTTTGTTGGATCTCGATCGTAGTGATACACATATTCATAATATTGAGGCCAAAAGATGCAAAGTTAATAATGATAGTGCAACTTATTTGTGGCAATCGCCGTTTGGGTCATACCGTGTAAAGCGCATGAAGAAACTCCATAAAGATGGATTTTGGAATCACTTGGTTATGAATCATTTGATGCTTGCGAACCATGCCTTTTGGGCAAGATGACTAAAACTCCGTTCTTCAGAACAATGGAACGAGCTACCGACTTATTGGAAATAATACATACTGATGTATGCATACCAATGAGTATGAAGGCTCGTGGCAAGTATCGTTATTTTCTGACCTTCACAAGATGATTTGAGCAGATATGGGTATATCTACTTGATGAAGCACAAGCCTGAAACATTTGAAAAGTTCAAAGAATTTCAGAGTGAAGTAGAAAATCATCGTAACAAGAACATAAAGTTTCTGCGATCTGATCGCAAAGACGAATATTTGAGTTACGAGTTTGGTCTTCAACTAAAACAATGTGAAATAGTTTCACAGTTCACGCCACCTGGAACACCACAACATTATGGTGTGTCCGAGCGTTATGTCGTACTTTATTGGATATGGTGCGATCTATGATGTTTCTTCTTGATTTACCATTGTCGTTTTGGGGTTATGCATTAGAGACAGCTGCATTCACGTTAAAGGGCACCATCTAAATCCGTTGAGACGACACTATATGAACTGTGGTTTAGCAAGAAACCCAAGTTGTCGTTTCTTAAAGTTTGGGGCTGTGATGCTTATGTGAAAAAGTTTCATCCTGATAAGCTCGAACCCAAATCGGAGAAGTGCGTCTTCATAGAATACCCAAAGGAAATTGTTGGGTACACCTTCTATCACAGATCCGAAGGCAAGATATTCGTTGCTAAAAATGGATCCTTTCTAGAGAAGGAGTTTCTCTCGAAAGAAGTGAGTGGGAGGAAAGTAGAACTTGATGAGGTAACTATACCTGCTCCCTTATTGGAAAGTAGTTCATCATAGAAATCAGTTCTTGTGACAAATACACCAATTAGTGAGGAAGCTAATGATATTGATCATGAAACTTCAGATCAAGTTACTACAGAACCTCGTAGGTCTTCCAGAGTAAGATCCGCACCGGAGTGGTGTAGTAATCATGTTCTGGAAGTCATGTTACTAGACCATGATGAACCTACGAACTATGAGGAAGCGATGATGAGCCCAGATTCCGCGAGATGGCTTGAGGCCATAAAATCTGAGATATGATCCATGTATGACAACAAAGTATGGACTTTGATTGACTTGCTCGATGATCAGCAAGCCATGTTAAATGAATGGATCTTCAAGAGGAAGACGGACACTGATAGTAGTGTTACTATCTACCAAGCTCGACTTGTTGCGAAAGGTTTTCAATAAGTTCAAGGTGTTGAATACGATTTTCTCACTCGTATCGATGCTTAAGTCTGTCTGAATCATGTTAGCAATTGCCACATTTTATGAAATCTGGCAAATGGATGTCAAAACTGCATTCCTTAATGGATTTATTAAAGAAGAGTTGTATATGATGGAACCGAAGGTTTTGTCAATCCTAAAGGTGCTAACAAAATGTGCAAGCTCCAAAGAATCCATCTATGGACTGGTGCAAGCATCTCGGAGTTGGAATATACGCTTTGATAAGTTGATCAAAGCATATAGTTTTATATGGACTTACGATGAAGCCTGTATTTACAATAAAGTGAGTGGGAGCACTACAGCCTTTCGATTAGTATATGTGAGTGACATATTGTTGATCGAAATGATGTAGAATTTTTCTCGCAAAGCATAAAAGAGTGTTTTAAAGGAGTTCTTTAAAAGGAAAAGACCTCGATAAAAGCTACTTACATATTGAGCATCAAGATCTATTGAGATAGATCAAGGCGCTTGATAAGATTTTCAATGAGTACATACCTTGGCAAGATTTTGAAATAGTTCAAAATGGAATAGTCAAAGAAAGAGTTCTTGCTGTGTTGCAAAGGTATGAAATTGAGTAAGACTCAAATCCCGACCACAGCAGAAAATAGAAAGAGAATGAAAAGTCATTCCCTATGCCTCACCATAGGTTCTATAAAGTATGCTATGCTATGTACCGGACCTATTGTATACCTTGCTCTGAATTTGGCAAGAGAGTACAATAGTGATCTAGGAGTAGATCATTTGGACATTGGTCAAGAATATCCTTAGTAAGGACTAAGGAGATGTTTCTCGATTATGGAGGTGATAAAAGAGTTTGTTGTAAAAGTTACATCGGTGCAAACTTTTACACTGATCCGAATAACTCTAAGTCTCAACCTGGATACATATTGAAAGTGGGAGCAATTAGCTAGAGTAGCTCCGTGCGAGCATTGTGGACATAAAATATTTGCAAAATACATACGGCTCTGAATGTGATGAATCCGTTGACTAAGCTTCTCTCACGAGCAAAACATGATCACACCTTAGTACTCTTTGGGTGTTAATCGCATAGCGATGTGAACTAGATTATTGACTCTAGTAAACCCTTTGGATGTTGGTCACATGATGATGTGAACTATGGGTGTTAATCATATCTGATATGAATATTGGTGTTAAATCACATGGCGATGTGAACTAGATTATTGACTCTAGTGCAAGTGGGAGACTGAAGGAAATATGCCCTAGAGGCAATAATAAAGTTATTATTTATTTCCTTATTTCATGATAAATGTTTATTATTCATGCTAGAATTGTATTAACCGGAAACATAATACATGTGTGAATACATATACAAACATAGTGTCACTAGTATGCCTCTACTTGACTAGCTCGTTTACCAGAGATGGTTATGTTTCCTAGCCATGGACAAAAGAGTTGTCATTTGATTAACGGGATCACATCATTAGGAGAATAATGTGATTGACTTGACCCATTCCGTTAGCTTAGCACTTGATCGTTTAGTATGTTGCTATTGCTTTCTTCATGACTTATACATGTTCCTGTAACTATGAGATTATGCAACTCCCGTTTACCGGAGGAACACTTTGGGTACTACCAAACGTCACAACGTAACTGGGTGATTATAAAGGAGTACTACAGGTGTCTCCAAAGGAACATGTTGAGTTGGCGTATTTCGAGATTAGGTTTTGTCACTCCGATTGTCGGAGAGGTATCTCTGGGCCCTCTCGGTAATGCACATCACTATAAGCCTTGCAAGCAATGTGACTAATGAGTTAGTTGCGGGATGATGCATTACGTAAAGAGTAAAGAGACTTGTCGGTAACGAGATTGAACTAGGTATTGGATACCGACGATCGAATCTCGGGCAAGTAACATACCGATGACAAAGGGAACAACGTATGTTGTTATGCGGTTTGACCGATAAAGATCTTCGTAGAATATGTAGGAGCCAATATGGGCATCCAGGTCCCGCTATTGGTTATTGACCGAGAATAGTTCTAGGTCATGTCTACATAGTTCTCGAACCCGTAGGGTCCGCACGCTTAAGGTTTCGATGACAGTTATATTATGAGTTTATGAGTTTTGATGTACCGAAGGAGTTCGGAGTCCCGGATGAGATCTGGAACATGACGAGGAGTCTCGAAATGGTCAAGACGTAAAGATCGATATATTGGACGACTATATTCGGAGTTCGGAAAGGTTCCGAATGATTCGGGTATTTTTGGGGGTACCGGGGAGTTACGGGAATACGAGGAAGAAGCATTGGGCCTCATGGGCCAAGTGGTGGAAGAGAAGAGGAAGGGAGCGCGGCCCCCCCTAGCCCAAACCGAATTGGACTAGGGGGCCGGCCCCCCTTTCCTTCTTCTCCTCCCTCTCCTTCCTTCTCCTTCTCTCCCCTTCCTTCCCTTTTCCTAGTAGGACTTGGAAAGAGGGGGGAATCCTACTTGGAGTAGGATTGCCCCCTAGGGCACGCCTCCTCTCTTTGGCTGGCCCCCTCCCCCTTGCTCCTTTATATACGGGGGCAGGGGGGCACCCCATGACACACAAGTTGATCTACGGATCGTTGCTTAGCCGTGTGCGGTGCCCCCCTCCACCATATTCCACCTCGGTCATATCGTCGCGGAGTTTAGGCGAAGCCCTGCGCCGGTAGAACATCATCATCGTCATCACGCCGTCGCGCTGACGGAACTCATCCACGACGCTTTGCTGGATCGGAGCCTGGGGATCGTCATCGAGCTGAACGTGTGCTGAACTCGGAGGTGCCGTACGGTCGGTACTTGGATCGGTCGGATCGTGAAGACGTACGACTACATCAACCGCGTTGTCATAACGCTTCCGCTTATGGTCTACGAGGGTACATGGACATACACTCTCCCCTCTCGTTGCTATGCCATCACCATGATCTTGCATGTGCGTAGGAAATTTTTGAAATTACTACGTTCCCCAACAATCTACATATCCGTATTGCCAAGCTAGCCTTCCACGCCAAGGAAAGTCCCATCCGGACACGGGACGGAGTCTTCAATCTTGTATCTTCGTAGTCTTGGAGTCTAGCGGATAATGATAGTCCGGCTGTCCGAACACCCCCTAGTCCAGGACTCCCTCAGTAGCCCCTGAACCAGGCTTCAATGACGATAAGTCCGGCGCGCATAATGTTCGGCATTGCAAGGCGGGTTCCTCCTTAAATAATCCAGAGAAGATGATGAACACCAGGATAGTGTCCGGCTCTGCAAAAATAATTTCCACATTCCACCGCAGAGAGAATAAAATGTACACTTAGCTTAATTTGCTGACGTATTATGCGGCGTGACATCACACCGCCACCAAGCCTTTGTTTGAATCGTTTTTTTACTATACCACCTCAGCACGTTTAGCGAAGCGGTTTCCTTGGCACGTCTTGTCGAAGCAGAGATCGTGTTCCCCTTATTCCGGGATTCTCATCGATACGTGCATGGGTAACCCAACCGCGCCATTGATGGTGGCGCTTGGGAGATAAGCGAGTTTTACCAGGCCAGTGGGGGACGCATAGTTTTCGTCCGCCTATATATAAGGGATAAGGATTCACCTTCTCACCTACGCCTTCTTCCTCCTTTGCTTATCCATCTCCGCGCACTCAAGCTCCAACGCCCAAGCTCGCGCATCTCACCTCAACCTTCTCCGAATATGTCCGGAGGGGGAGGCAAGTGGTTGGCCTCCAC
This sequence comes from Aegilops speltoides, assembly GCA_021437245.1. NCBI lineage: Eukaryota > Viridiplantae > Streptophyta > Magnoliopsida > Poales > Poaceae > Aegilops > Aegilops speltoides. The sequence continues at coordinate 24,573 of JAHHZJ010000673.1, read as the reverse complement.
CGTTAAGGAGGAGCACATCACCAAGCTGCGCGACGCCAGATACCTCTCCAGCGATATCGCGCATCGGCTGCCCGACGAGGGGCAGCTCATGCCCACCCCTGGGCCTCACGAGTGGGTCGTCTTCCTTCCCCACTTCCTCCGCGGACTGGGCTTTCCGCTCCATCCATTCGTCCGGGGGCTCATGTTCTATTACAGCCTGGATTTCCACGATCTGGCGCCGAACTTCATCCTCAACATCTCGGCGTTCATCGTCGTGTGTGAAGCCTTCCTCTGCATCCGGCCCCACTTCGGCCTGTGGCTCAAGACCTTCAATGTCAAGCGAAGGTTGTGAAGAACACATAAGCGGAATGCGGAGGCGCCATGTTGGGTAAATTACCCAACGTCCTTTGGCTCGAAGGGGCCTTTGTGGACTCCGTCAAGGGGTGTCAACCGGGGTGGTTCTACATCATCGAGCCGCGCAAGCCAACATGGGCGGCAGCCCCCGAGTTTAGATCTGGCGTCCCCACGCAGCTCACCTCTTGGAAAGAGAAGGGCTTGCAGTGGGGCAATCTGGTGGAGGTGACGGGACTCGAGCTGTATCCGTAAGCTGGTGAGCAATAAGCTCAGGCTCGTCGACGTGGTCCAAGTCATGCTCATCCGCCGGATTCTCCCATGCCAAGAACGGGCATTCAATTTGTGGGAGTTCAATCCGGAACAGCACCAGGCGCTAAGAGGGCTCTTCGATACAACATACGAAGGCGCCTGGAGGGTGCTGTTCAAGGGCGCTGGCCCCGCATCCGCGACGGAAGATCGCGATTCAGCTCGCAGATATCAAGCGACGAGGTAAGTGATTCAACCCCATTAGGGGACACTTGTGATAATTAAATTGACTCTAGTGGGGTTTCATTCTGTCTCTTCCTTTGACAGGAATGGATGGAGAAGGCCAAGCTGCTTATCAGCCCGGCTCCCATGCCAGAAGACCCAGTGGACGCCCGCTTAGCAGGGTTGCTGGTTCCGGCACCGCACGTGGTGCCGGAGAAGAAGGCCATGAAGGTGGCCGCGGGGACTCGAAAGAGTTCCCGCAATCAGGCGTCTGACGATGACACGGACTCCTCCCCCGAAGACGAGGAGGAGGAGTATTCTCTCCCAGAGGAGGGAGAGAAGAAGAGGAAGGCTTCCCCAATCGGGAGGCCGAAGGGTCCAAGAGGGGGAGAACTATCCCCCCGGACAGTTTCGCCAACACCAGTGTTGGCGAGGATGAGTGGCCTCTAAGGGCCAGGCATCCGGCAAGATCGTAAGTATCCGGATCATTTATATGCAATATCTTTTATGTCACGTAGTATCCTTCTAACGCCGCATTCTGCCCGTAGTCCGGCCGATGACGATCTCCCCAACTCATCGAGCGGGTCGTTGGCCTCGTCGGATGTGAATTCAATCCCGAATGCCTCTACCCCACGCGCCGACGAGGACGTCGAGGTGGGATCCCAGAGAGGGACCCATCAGGAGGAGGCTCCGGAGGCGCTGAGGGAGTCCTGGACTAGGGGGTGTCCGGACAGCCGGACTATCATTATCCGCCGGACTCCAAGACTACGAAGACACAAGATTGAAGACTCCGTCCCATGTCCGGATGGGACTTTCCTTGGCGTGGAAGGCAAGCTTGGCAATACGGATATGTAGATCTCCTACCATTGTAACCGACTCTGTGTAACCCTAGCCTCCTCCGGTGTCAATATAAACCGGAGGGCTTTAGTCCGTAGGACAACATACATTACAACAATCATACCATAGGCTAGCTTCTAGGGTTTAGCCTCCTTGATCTCGTGGTAGACCCACTCTTGTACTACCCATATCATCAATATTAATCAAGCAGGGCGTGAGGGTTTTACCTCCATCGAGAGGGCCCAACCAGGTAAAAACATCGTGTCCCTCGTCTCCTGTTACCATCCGCCTAGACGCACAGTTCGGGACCCCCTACCGAGATCCACGGTTTTGACACCGACATTGGTGCTTTCATTGAGAGTTCCTCGTATCGTCACCGATAGGCTTGATGGCATCTTCAACCAACAACGCTGTCCTGGTTGAGACTTTTCTCCCCGGACAGATCTTTGTATTCGGCGGCTTTGCATGCGGGCGATTCTCTTAGCCATCTGGAGCAGATCGAAAGCTACGCCCCTGGCCGTCAGGTCAGATTCGCAAGCCTAAACTTCATGGCCGATGTCCACGGAGACTTGATCTTCAACGGACTCGAGCCGCAGCCGAGCGCGCAGCACTATGACGATGGGCACGATCTAGCTCTGCCGCCGGACAGTGCCTTGATGGCCGCGCTCGGTTCCGCTTCGGCCATTAGCCCGGAGCCGATCGCCCATATCGAGGGCCGGTGGCTAGACGCCGCCCTGGGGGCTTCAACATCCACGGCGATGGGGCCGAACACCGATCTTGTCCCTGCGAAACCCGTGATTCCGGGCGCGGACTCCTTGCTCGACTCCGAAGCTCCCGCGCCCCTACCAATTGATACGGATTGGGCGCCGGTCATGGAATTCACCGCCGCGGACATTTTCCAACACTCGCCTTTTGGCGATATCCTGAATTCACTGAAGCGTCTCTCGCTATCAGGAGAATCCTGGCCGGACTATGGCCAGGACGGTTGGAGTTCGGACGATGGAGAAATTCAGAGCCCACCCACCACCCACTTTGTAGCCACTTTCGAGGACTTAACCGACATGCTAGACTTCGACTCCGACGACATCGACGCTATGGAAGACGATGCCGGAGACGAACAAGAGGCAGCGCCTACAGGGCACTGGAAAGCCACCTCATCATATGACGTATACATGGTGGACACCCCAAAAGATGGGGATGGCGAAGAAGCAGCGGAAGCTGATTCTCTAAAGAAGCAGCCTAAACGCCGCCGTCAGCGGCGCCGCTCTAAATCCCGCCATAGCAAGAAGGAGATTCCGGCACGGGAGACAATAACACTCCGGAGAGTGCCGAAGACAATCCCCTCCAGCAGGACTCAGTGCAGGAGGACGCAGAAGCAAGCCCTCACGATGCAGGCGGCATTTAAGGGGTTGAGGATGATAACTATATGCCTCCCTCCGAAGACGAAGCAAGCCTCAACGATGATGAATTCGTCGTACCTGAGGATCCCGTCGAACAAGAGCGCTTCAAGCGCAGGCTCATAGCCATGGCAAATAGCCTAAGAAAAAGCAGCAACAGCTTCAAGCTGATCAAGATCTGCTGGCTGATCGATGGACCGAGGTCCTCGCGGCCGAAGAGTACAAACTCGAACGCCCCTCCAAAAGTTACCCAAGACGCAAGCTGCTCCCCCGATTAGAGGAGGAAGCATACGTATCTTCATCACCAGCGCATGACATGGCTGACCGACCACCTCGTGGTCGTGACAGAGAGGCATCCAGGCCCCCAGCCAAGACCGTACCCCGGCATCGCTCCAAAAGTACAAAGCCAAGAGGGAACGCGCCGGACTTGCGAGACATGCTAGAGGATAAGGCAAAGCAATCCAGATCCATCTACGGATCACGTGGGCGCCCCACCACCCACGACGAATACCGTCGCGCCAGACATAACAATCCTGGCCAGGCCGAACACAGCAGACAGCGCTCTCTCGAGCTGCGTCGTGATATTGCACAATACAGGGGTGCCGCACACCCTCTATGCTTCACTGATGAAGTAATGGATCATCAGATCCCCGAAGGGTATAAGCCCGTAAACATCGAATCCTATGATGGCACAACAAACCCCGCAGTTTGGATCGAAGACTATCTTCTCCATATCCATATGGCCCGCGGTGATGACCTACATGCCATCAAGTATCTCCCACTCAAGCTTAAAGGACCAGCTCGGCATTGGCTCAACAGCTTGCCCGCAGAGTCAATTGGGTGTTGGGAAGACCTGGAGGCCGCGTTCCTTGAAAACTTCCAAGGCACATACGTGCAACCACCAGACGCCGATGACCTAAGCCACATCATTCAGCAGCCAGACGAATCGGCCAGACAATTCTGGACACGGTTCTTGACAAAGAAAAACCAAATCGTCGACTGTCCGGATGCAGAGGCCCTTGCAGCCTTCGAACATAACATCCGGGACGAATGGCTAGCCCGGCACCTAGGGCAGGAAAAGCGGAAATCCATGGCAGCCCTCACATCGCTAATGACCCGCTTTTGTGCGGGAGAGGACAGCTGGCTAGCTCGCAGCAACAATCTCCGTAAAAACTCTGGCAGTCCGGATAATAAGGACAACAACGGCAGGTCACGTCGAATCAAAAACAAACGCCACATTAACGGTGATGATAAGGAGGATACGACAGTCAATGCCGGATTCCGAGGCTCTAAACCCGGTCAGCGGAAGAAGCCATTTAAAAGAACCACTCCGGGTCCGTCCAATCTGGAGCGAATACTCGAGCGTCTATGCCAGATACATGGCACCTCTGAAAAGCCAGCTAACCACACCAATAGAGACTGTTGGGTGTTCAAGCAGGCCGGCAAGTTAATTGCCGAAAACAATGACAAGGGGCTAAATAGCAACGACGAGGAAGAGACCCGGCCACCGAACAATAGAGGACAGAAGGGTTTCCCCAAAATGCGGACGGTGAATATGATATCTGCGACCCACATACCCAAGAGGGAGAGGAAGCGTGCACTACGGACGTCTGGCGATGGAGCGATCGCCCCAAAGTTCAACCCATGGTCCTCTTGCCCGATCACTTTCGATCGAAGAGACCATCCGACCAGCATACGCCATGGCGGATTCGCCGCGTAGGTCTTAGACCCAATCGTCGATGGGTTTCACCTGACAAGAGTCCTGATGGATGGCGGTAGCAACCTGAACCTGCTTTATCGAGGATACAAGGCGCAAAATGGGCATAGACCCATCAAGGATTAAACCTACAAAGACAACCTTTAAAGGTGTCATCCGAGAGTGAAGCCATCATGCGAGGCTCGGTCTCACCACACCGAAGTGGTCTTGGATCACGGATAACTTCCGAGCGAAGAGTTAATCTTCGACATAGTCCCGTTTCGCAGCGGCTATCATGCTCTGCTCGGACGAACCTCGTTTGCAAAATTCAACGCGGTACCGCATTATGCATACCTAAAGCTCAAAATGCCAGGCCCTCGTGGAGTCATCACGGTCAATGGAAATACGGAACGCTCCCTCCGAACGGAGGAACATACAGCAGCTCTCGCAGCAGAAGTACAGAACAGCCTTCTCAGGCAATTCTCAAGTCCGGCAACCAAAAAGCCGGATACAGCAAAACGCTCCCGGAGCAATGCCAACCAAGACCACCTGGCGCGATTAGAGCACGCGTAGCAATGCGGCCCCAACCCTCGCCCGCGCATGATCGCAAGAATAACACTCCGCGTACATCATTACGCTTTGGAGATACCATGGGCGCAGGGAAAGGGGCACAAGGAACCAAGAGTGCGGCTCGACCACACCAGGGGCTCACACTAACACCCCCCTTGTTTTTTTTATTTTCATCTTTTCTTGTTTTGCGTATACAGGACTCCATTAACCAGAAGCCCTGTCCGATGGCGAACTCGCCGAACTCACGCTGCAACAGTCAGGGACTAAAGAAGGCTGCGACGAACACTCAGGTGGTCTCAATTACGAGCATTAAATCGAATACATACACCAAGTCTGCAGCTTATCCCTGGAGGGGGACGTGTTTACTTAGTCCAAATCCCTTGCTTACCGCACTATTTGTATCAGTCCGCTCTTTCAGCAGACTTTCTTTCATAAATAATGCAGCATGTTCTTATTTGCAATTGCATTACCTCTTATGTATACTTTCATTACATGACTTCTTGCACCCGTACATTTTGGTACGGCCAAATACGCCAGGGGCTTATGTTCCCCAGATTATGGTGTGATTAAAGTCCGAACACTTTCACAAGTGCGGCACCCCGAACTTATAGCATTATATGAATCGGCTCCGAATCATGTCTTGGGTCAATAGTTGGGTTTGCCCGGCTCTCATGTTTTGGTGCCTTACGTTCCGTTCCGTCGGCTAAGGTAGCACTGGGAGAACCACTGCGATTGCGCCCCGGTTGAGCCGGGTTAACGCCTCAGTGGAGAAAGCTAAAACTGACTGGCATGATGTGGCGAGAGACTGGTCGCTGTTCGAGAGGTTCTTTCGGGTCCTTAAAGACTCACGCCGCTTCGAGCGAAGTTCCGGATGATGTCCGATGAAGGCGTGGATAGCGCCCCGGATTCGGTCTTCCGAATACCAGGGGCTTCGCCGAAATTTAAAATTATAGAATTCTATGGCTAAGTGAGAGTGTTCAAGCACTATAAGTCCGGTTGCCTTGTTCGTCGTGTTGGCGCCTCCTAGATGGACCCAAAATGGGAACAAGAGTGCTCAAGTTTATCACGAACACCCCAAAGACTGTGGCTTGGGGCTGAAGCCAACGACTTGCCATCTCTCAGATTTAACAAACGGCCGCACAGAAGGTATTTTAAATTAAACAAGCATTGCTCATGGCGCATATAAACGAAGTTTTCAGCGCCCAGGATAAAAACACAGCGAGTTTACTCAAAGATTACATCTCGGGGGCACTCATCTGCAATATCGCAGGATCCCTTCAGGACAACTTTATAATATCGCTCCGGCGTGCAATGCTCCTTGCCCGGCGGCGGCGGATCCGTGAGAAGCTTCTCTGCATCCAGTTTGCCCCATTGCACCTTTATGCGGGCAAGGGCCCGACGAGCGCCTTCAATACAGGCGGAGCGCTTGATGACGTCCAGCCTGGGGCATGCATCCAACAGCCGCCGCACAAGGCCAAAGTAGCTGCCTGGCATGGCCTGTCCAGGCCACAGCCGGACTATGAGACCCTTCATGGCCTCCTCAGCTACCTTGTGGAGTGCGACCAGCTGCTTCAGCTGGTCGCTTGGAGGCACCGGATGGCCGGCCTCAGCATACTGAGACCAGAAGACCATCTCCGTCGAGCTCCCCTCCTCGCCACGATAGAATGCGGCGGCATCAGAAGCACTACGCGGCAGATCTGCAAACGCCCCTGGAGAGCTCCGAATTCAGGTAAGTATCCGCTAATTTACATTAACATGCTTGCTCTGCATGAAAAACGCCTTACCCGCAGCTATCTTCTTTATATCCTCTACCTCCTGAAGGGCCTTCTGAGCCCTGGCCTTGGCGGACTTGGCACTTTCAAGAGCCGAGGCAAGCTCGGACTCTCGAGTCTTGGAGTCACGCTCCAAACTCTCATGCTTTTTCATGAGAGCCTGGAGCTCTTGCCGAACTTCCGCCACCAGCGCCACTTGCTTTTCTCGCTCAGCCCGCTCCGTGGCCGCATTGCGTTCGGCCACGGACACGGCATCCTTCAGGGCTGCCACCTCCTTAGTGGCCCCTGCAATACACATATTATCCTGGTTAATTTTGTTGGCAACCAAAACCCTTTTCTGTAAGGTACTTATTCAAAGAGGTGTTACTCACCTTCTTTCTCCTCGAGCTGCTTCTTCGCATGGCCGAGCTCTTGTTCAGACCGCTCGAGATCCTTCTTCAGCACTTCGACCTCCGCCGTTAATGCGGCAGAGGCCAGCAGCGCAGCCTGCAAACCCATATTGACATATTTTTTAGCAACCCTGCGTATATCTTGTTGGATCCTTAGTCCGGCTTTTCCTTCCGAACACCGAACTAAGCATCAGGGGCTACTGACTATGCGGTATTACATTACACTATTTTAACTTCTTACCTCAAAGCCTATTAGAAGGCTGCTGCAGGCTTCGGTCAGCCCGCTTTTGGCGAGCTGAACCTTCTCAATCACCGCACTCATGACAGTGCGGTGTTCTTCCTCGATGGAAGCGCCTTTAAGCGCCTCCAACAGGTTATCCGGCGCCTCCGGATGGACGGAGGCCGCCGGCGTCGTGGTCCTGCCCTTCTTTCGAAGGGGCCGCTTGCCGGACTCTGGAGCCACTGCGGGCTCCGGTGCAGAGTCCGGCACGAAGTCCGAGAGGCTGCCTGACAGCACCTCCGGAGCCTCCTCCTGGTGGGTCCCTTTGTGGGATCCCACCTCGTCGTCCTCGTCGACACGTGGGGTAGAGGCAGTCGGGATGGAATTTACATCCGACGGCGCCAACGACCCGCTCATCGAATCGGGAAGATCGTCAACGGCCGGACTACAGGCAGAATGCGGCGTTAGAGGGACACTACATGACATACAATATACGGCATATAAATGATCCGAATACTTACGATCCTGCCGGATGCCTGGCCCTTGGAGGCCACTCATCCTCGCCAACGTCGATGTTGGCGAAACTGTCCGGGGGGATAGTTCTCCCCCTCTTGGACCCTTCGGCCCCCCCAGTTGGGGAAGCCTTCCTTTTCTTCTCTCCCTCCTCCGGGAGAGAATACTCCTCCTCCTCCTCGTCTTCAGGGGAGGAGTCCTCGTCGTCGTCAGACGCCTGATTACGGGAACTCTTTCGAGTCCCCGTGGCCACCTTCTTGGCCTTCTTCTCCGGCACCACGTGCGGTGCCGGAACCAGCAGCCCTGCTAAACGGGCATCCACTGGGTCTTCTGGCATGGGAGCTGGGCTGATGAGCAGCTTGGCTCTCTCCATCCATTCCTGTCAAAGGAAGAGGCGGATTAAAACCTCACTAGAGTCAATTTAATTATCACAAGTGTCCCGTAATGGGGTTGAATCACTTACCGCGTCAGTTGGACACTGCGCGCTGAATCCGCGATCTCTCGTCTCGGATGCGGGAGCTTCGGCGCCCTTGAACAGCACCCTCCAGGCGCCTTCGTATGTTGTATCGAAGAGCCCGCTCAGCGCCTGGTGCTGTTCCGGATCGAACTCCCACAAAGTAAAAGCCCGTTCTTGGCATGGGAGGATCCGCCGGAGGAGCATGACTTGGACCACGTCGACGAGCCGGAGCCTCTCGCTCACCATCTTCTTGATGCACGCTCGGAGTCCCGTCACCTCCACCGGACTACCCCACTGCAAGCCCTTCTCTTTGCAGGAGGTGAGCTGCGTGGGGATTCCAGATCTAAACTCGAGGGCCGCCGCCCACGTGGGCTTGCGCGGCTCGGTGATGTAGAACCACCCCGATTGCCACCCCTTGACGGAATCCACGAAGGTCCCTTCTAGCCAAGGGACGTTGGGCAATTTGCCCAACATGGCGCCTCCACATTCCGCTTGCGTGCCCTTCACAACCTTCGACTTGACGTTGAAGGTCTTGAGCCACAGGCCGAAGTGGGGCTAGATGCAGAGGAAGGCCTCACACACGACGATAAACGCCGAAATGTTGAGGATGAAGTTCGGTGCCAGATCATGGAAATCCAGGCCGTAGTAATACATGAGCCCCCGGACAAATGGATGGAGCGGAAAGCCCAGTCCGCGGAGGAAGTGGGGGAGGAAAACGACCCTCTCATGAGGCCCGGGGGTAGGGATAAGCTGCCCCGCGTTGGGCAGCCGATGCGCGACATCGCTGGAAAGGTATCCGGCGTCGCGCAGCTTGGTGATGTCCTCCTCCTTAGCGGTGGAGACCAGCCATTTGCCTCCCGCTCTGGACATCTTCGGAGAAGGTCGAGGCGAGATGCGCAGGCTTGAGCGTTGGAGCTTGAGTGCCCGGGGATGGATAAGCAGAGGAGGAAGAAGGCGTAGGTGAGAAGGTAAATCCTTATCCCATATATATAGGCGGACTAAACTATGCGTCCCCCACCAGCCTGGTAAAACTCGCTTGTCCCCCAAGCGCCACCATCAATGGCGCGGTTGGGTTACCCACGTCCGTATTGATGAGAATCCCGGAATAAAGGGAAACACGATCTCTGCTTTGACAAGACGTGCCAAGGAAACCGCTTCGCTAAACGTGCTGAGGTGGAATAAGTAAAAAACAACTCAAACAAGGGCTTGGTAGCGGTGTGATGCCACGCCGCATAATACGTCAGCAGATTGAATCAGTGTATATGTTTTATTCTCTCTACGGTGGAATGTGGAAATTATTTTTGCAGAGCCGGACACTATCCTGGTGTTCATCATCTTCTCTGGATTATTCAAGGGAGGAACCCGCCTTGCAACGCCGAACATTATGCACGCCGGACTTATCGTCATTGAAGACTGGTTCAGGCTACCGAGGAGTCTGGACTAGGGGTGTCCGGACAGCGGACTATCATTATCCGCGGACTCCCGCACTACGAAGATAGAAGATTGAAGACTCGGCTCGTGTCCGGAAGGTACTTTCCTTGGCGTGGAAGGCAAGCTTGGCGATACGGATATGTAGATCTCCTACCATTGTAACCGACTCTATGTAACCCTAGCCTCTCCGGTGTCTATATAAACCGGAGGGCTTTAGTCCGTAGGACGAACATACATTACAACAATCATACCATAGGCTAGCTTCTAGGGTTTAGCCTCCTTGATCTCGTGGTAGATCTACTCTTGTACTACCCACATCATCAATATTAATCAAGCAAGACGTAGGGTTTTACCTCCATCGAGAGGGCCCGAACCTGGGTAAAAACACTGTGTCCCTTGTCTCCTGTTACCATCTGCAAGACGCACAGTTCGGGACCCCCTACCCGACATCCGCCGGTTTTGACACCGACAGGCGCCGTCAGGCAGCCTCCCAGACTTTGCGTCGGACTCTACATCGGGACCCGCAGTGGTTCCAGAGTCCGGCAAGCGGCCCCTTCGAAAGAAGGGCAAGACCGTGACGCCGGCGGCCTCCGTCCAACCGGAGGCGCCGGATAACTTGCTGGAGGCGCTTAAAGGCGCTTCCATCGAGGAAGAACACCGCACTATCATGAGTGCGGTGATTCAAAAGGTTCAGCTCGCCAAAAGCGGGCTGACCGAAGCCTGCAGCAGCCTTTTAACAGGCTTTGAGGTAAGAAGTTAAAATCATGTAATGTAATACCGCATAGACAGTAGCCCCTGATGCTCAGTTTGGTGTTTGGAAACAAAAGCCGGACTGAGGATCTAACAAGATATGCGCAGGGTTGCTAAAAATATGTCAATATGGGTTTGTAGGCTGCGCTGCTGGCCTCTGCCGCGTTAACGGCGGAGGTCGATGTGCTGAAGCAGGATCTCAAGCGGTCCGAGCGAGAGCTCGGCCATGCGAAGAAGCAGATCGAGGACAAAGAAGGTGAGTAACACCACTTTAAATAGGTACCTTACAGAAAAGGATTTTGGTTGCAATAAAATTAACAAGGATAATATGTGTATTGCAGGGGCCACTAACGAGGTGGCAGCACTGAAGGATCTTGGTCCGCGTCAACACAGTCTTGACGCTGAACGGGCTGAGCGAGAAAAGCAAGAGGCACGGGTGGCGGAAGTTCGGCAAGAGCTCCGTGCTCTCATGGAAAAGCATGAGAGTTTGGAGCGTGACTCAAGACTTGAGAGTCCGAGCTTGCCTCGCCTCGAAAGTGCCAAGTCCGCCAAGGCCGAGGCCCATAAGGCCCTTCAGAGGTTGAAGATATAAAGAAAATAGCGGCGGCTAAGGAATTTTTCATGCGAGCAAGCATGTTAATGTAAAATACCCGATACTTACCCGCATTCGAGCTCTCGAGGCGTTTGCAGATCTGCCGCGTAGTCGTCCGATGCCGCCGCATTCTATCGTGGCGAGGAGGGAGCTCGATGGAAAAAGTCTTCGGTCTCGAGATCTTTGAGGCGGACACCAGTGCCCCAAGCGACCAGGTGAAGCAGCTGGTCGAACTCCACAAGGTAGTGAAGAGGCCATGAAGGGCCTTATAGTCCGGTGTGGCTGGACAGCCATGCCTGGGAGCTACTTTGGCCTCGTCTGCGCGGCTGGTGGATGCATGCCCCTGGGTGGATGTTATCAAGCGCTCCGCCTGTATTGAAGGCGCTCGCCGGGCCCTCGCCCGCACAAAGGTGCAATGGGGCAGGTTGGATGCGGAGAAGCTTCTCACAGACCCACCGCCGCCGGGCAAGGAGTATCGCATGCCCGAGATGTATTATAAAACTGTCCTGAAGGGAGCCCGCAATATTGCGGATGAGTGCCCCAGAGATGTAATCTTTGAGTGAATTTGCTATGTATTATCCTGCGCGCTGAAACTTTGTTCATGTGTGCGTTAAGCAACACTTGTTTAATTTAAAATATTACCTTCTGTGCGGCCGTTTATAAAATCTGAGAGATGGCAAGTCGTTGGCTTCAGCCCCCAAGCGCGAGTGCTGGGGTGTTCGGGATAAACTTGAGCACTCTTGTTCCCATTGTTGGGTCCATCGAGGGAGGCGCTCAACACAACGAACAAGGCAACCGGACTTATAATGCTTGAACACTCTCACTTAGCCATAGAATTCTATATTTTTAAATTTAGTGAAGCCCCGGTATTCGAAGACCAATCCGGGCGCTATCCACGCCTTCTTCGGACATTGTCCGAACTTCCCCTAGCGGCGTGAGTCTTTATGACCGAAAAACCTCTCGAACAGCGACCAGTCTCTCGCCTTATCATGCCGCCAGTTTTAGCTTTCTCATCGAGGCGCCGCCTGCTCAACTGGGGCGCAATCGCAGTGGTTCTCCCAGTGCCACCTTAGCCGACAGAACGGAACGTAAGGCACTAAAACGTGGGAGCCGGGCAAACCCAACTATTGACCCAAGACATGATTTAGAGCCGATTCATATAATGCTATAAGTTCGGGGTGCCGCACTTGTGAAAGTGTTCGGACTTATCACACCATAGAGTGGGGAACGTAAGCCCCCGGTGTATTAGGCCGTACCAAAATATTCGGGCGCAAGATGTCACATAATGAGCATATATATATATATAAGGTAATGCAATTGCGATCAACAAGGTGCTGCATTATTTATGAAAGAAAGTCTGCTAGTAGGGCGGACTGATACAAATAGTGCGTAAGCAAGGGATTTGGACTAAATAAACATGTCCCCCTCCAGGGATGAGCTGCGGACTTGGTGTATATAATCGAATTTAATGCTCGTAATTGAGACCACCTACGTGTTTGTCGCAGCCTTCTTTAGTCCCTGACTGTTGCATCGTGGGCTCGGCAGGTTCGCCGCCGGACAGGGCTTCTGCTTAACGGAGTCCTGTGTACACAAAGTAGTAAAGTGAAAAAGAAAAGAAGGGGGCACACTTGCGAGCCCTGGTGTGGTCAAGCCGCACTGGGTCCATTGTGATCGTGCCCTTTCCCTCGCCCATGGTATCTCCAAAGCGTAATGATGTACGCGAGGGTTATTTTTGCGGTCATCTTGTGGCGAGGGTTGGGGCCGCATTGCTACGCATGCTCTGATCGCGCCAGGTGGTCTTGATTGGCATTGCTTCGGGCGCGTTTCGCTGTATCCGGCCTTTTAACGGCCGGACTCGAGAATTGCCTTAAGAGGCTGCTCAGATTTCGCCATGAGAGCATTGTATGTTCCTCCGTTCGGAGGGAGCGTTCCGTATTCCCATTGACCGTGATGACTCCACGAGGGCCTGGCATCTTGAGCTTTAGGTATGCATAATGCGGCACCGCGTTGAATTTTGCAAACGCGGTTCATCCGAGCAGAGCGTGATAGCCGCTGCGAAACGGGACTATGTCGAAGATTAACTCTTCGCTCCGGAAATTATCCGGGATCCGAAGACCGCTTCGGTGTGGTGAGCTGCATAGCTTGGCTTCCACTCCTGGGATGACACCTTTAAAGGTTGTCTTTGTAGGTTTAATCCTTGATGGGTCTATGCCCATTTTGCGCACTGTATCCTGATAAAGCAGGTTCAGGCTACTGCGCCGTCCATCAGGACTCCCGTGAGGTGAAACCCATCGACGATTGGGTCTAAAACCAATGCGGTGAATCCGCCATGGCGTATGCTAGTCGGATGGTCTCTTCGATCGAAAGTGATCGGACAAGAGGACCATGGATTGAACTTTGGGGCGACTGGCTCCATCGCATAAACGTCCCTTAGTGCGCGTTTCCTCTCCCTCTTGGGTATGTGGGTCACGTATATCATATTCACCGTCCGCACTTGTGGGGGAAAACCCTTCTGTCCTCTGTTGTTCGGCGGTCGGGTCTCTTCCTCGTCGTCGCTGTTTAGACCCTTGTCATTGTTTTCGGCAATTAACTTGCCGGCCTACTTGAACACCCAGCAATCTCTATTAGTGTGGTTAGCTGGCTTTTCAGAGGTGCCATGTATCTGGCATAAGTGGTCGAGTATTCGGTCCAGATTGGACGGACCCGGAGTGGTTCTTTTGAATGGCTTCTTCCACGACCGGTTTAGAGCCTCGAATCCGGCGTTGACCGCCAGATCCTCCTTATCGCCGCCAAATCGCGCTCTTGTTTTGTTTCGACGTGACCTGCCGTTGTTGTCCTTAGTATCCGGACAGCTAGAATTTTTACGGAGGTTGTTGCTGTGGGCTAGCCAGCTGTCCTCTCCCGCGCAAAAGCGGGTCATTAACGATGTGAGGGCTGCCATGGATTTCGGTTTTTCCTGCCCTAGGTGCCGGGCTAGCCATTCGTCCCGGATGTTATGTTTGAAGGCTGCAAGGGCCTCTGCATCCGGACAGTCGACGATTTGGTTTTTCTTTGTCAAGAACCTTGTCCAGAATTGTCTGGCCGATTCGTTTGGCTGCTGAATAATGTGGCTTAGGTCATCGGCGTCTGGTGGTCGCATTACACGTGCTCGGAAGTTGTCGAGAATGCGGCCTCCAGTCCTCCCAGACCCAATTGACTCTGCGGGCAAGCTGTTTAGCCAATGTTGAGCTGGTCCTTTAAGCTTGAGTGGGAGATACTTGATGGCATGGAGATCATCACCGCGGGCCATATGGATGTGGAGAAGATAGTCTTGATCCAAACCGCGGGTCTGTTGTGCCATCGTAAGATTCGATGTTTACAGTTTTAAACCCTTCGGGATCGATGATCCATTACTTCGTCGATGAAGCATAGAGGGTGTCGGCGCCTCAGATTGAGCGATATCGCGACGCAGCTCGAGAGAGCGCTGCTGTGTTCGCCCGGCGGGTTATTGTATCCGGCGCGACGGTATTCGTCGTGGGTCGTAGGGCGCCCACGTGATCCGTAGATGGATCTGGATTGCCTTGCTTTGTCCTCCTATATGTCTCGCAAGTCCGGCGCGTTCCCTCTTGGCTTCGTACTTTTGGAGCGATGCCGAGGTACGGTCTTGGCTGGGGTCCTGGATGCCTCTCTGTCACGACCACGGGGTGGTCGGTCAGCCATATCGTGCGCTGGTGATGGAGGTATGTATGCTTCCTCCTCTAATCGGGGGAGCAGCTTGCGTCTTGGGTAACGTTTGGAGGGGCGTTCGAGTTTATACTCTTCGGCCGCGAGGACCTCGGTCCATCGATCGGCCAGTAGGTCCTGATCAGCTTGGAGCTGTTGCTGCTTTTTCTTTAGGCTGTTTGCTGTGGCGATAAGCCTGCGCTTGAAGCGCTCTTGTTCGACGGGATCCTCGTGTGCGATTTAATTCATCATCGTTGAGGCTTGCTTCGTCTTCGGAGGGAGGCATATAGTTATGATCCTCAACCTCTTCGTCGGTCGCCCTCTCGTGAGGGCTTGCTTCTGCATCCTCCTGCGCTGAGTCTTGCTGGAGGGGATTGTCTTCGGCACTCTCTGGAGTATTATTATCTCCTGTGCCGGAATCTCCATTCTTGCTGTGGTGGGATTTAGAGCGGCGCCGCTGACGTCGGCGTTTGGGCTACTTCTTTAGAGAGTCTGCCTCCGCTGCTTCTTCGCCGTCCCCGTCTTTTGGGGTGTCCACCATATATATGTCGTATGACGAGGTGATCTTCCAGTGCCCTGCAGGCGCTGGTTCCTGTTCGTCTCCGGCATCGTCGTCCATAGCGTCGATGTCGTCGAAGTCGTAGTCTAGCATGTTGGTTAGATCATCGACAGTGGCTACAAAGTGGGTGGTGGGTGGGCTCTAAATTTCTCCGTCGTCCGTACCCCAACCATCCTGGCCATAGTCCGGCCAGGACTCTCCTGATAACGAGAGATGCTTTAGTGAATTCAGGATATCGCCAAAAGGCGAGTATTGAAAGATGTCCGCGGCGGTGAATTCCATAACCGGCGCCCAATCCGGATCGATTGGTAGGAGCGCGGGAGGTTCGGAGTCCGGCGAGGAGTCCGGCGCCTCGGAATCACGAAGTTTCGCGAGGGACAAGATCGGTGTTCGGCTCCATCGCCGTGGATGTTGAAGCCCCTGTGGCGGCGCTATCCACCGCCCTCGGTCTGGGCGATCGGCTCGGGCTAATGGCGAAGCGGATCCGAAAAGTCGCCACCAAGGCACTATTCGGTGGCAGAGCTAGATCATGCCCATCGTCACAGTGTGGCGCGCTTGGCTGTGGCTCGAGTCCGTCGAAGATCAAGTCTCCGCGGACATCGGCCGTGAAGTTCAAGCTTCCGAATCTGACCTGACGGCCAGGGGCGTAGCTTTCGATCTGCTCCAGATGGCCAAGTGAATTGCCCGCGATCGCGGCCGCCGAATACGAAGATCTGTCCGGGGAGAAAAGTCTCACCCTGGACAGCGTTGTTGGTTGAAGATGCCATCAAGCCTATCGGTGACGACACAGAGGAACTCTCAATGAAAGCACCAATGTCGGTGTCAAAACCGGCGGATCTCGGGTAGGGGGTCCCGAACTGTGCGTCTAGGCGGATGGTAACAGGAGACGAGGGACACGATGTTTTTACCCAGGTTCGGGCCCTCTCGATGGAGGTAAAACCCTACGTCCTGCTTGATTAATATTGATGATATGGGTAGTACAAGAGTGGATCTACCACGAGATCAAGGAGGCTAAACCCTAGAAGCTAGCCTATGGTATGATTGTTGTAATGTATGTTGTCCTACGGACTAAAGCCCTCCGGTTTATATTGACACCGGAGGAGGCTAGGGTTACACAGAGTCGGTTACAATGATAGGAGATCTACATATCCGTATTGCCAAGCTTGCCTTCCACGCCAAGGAAAGTCCCATCCGGACACGGCACGGAGTCTTCAATCTTGTATCTTCGTAGTCTTGGAGTCCGGCGGATAATGATAGTCCGGCTGTCCGGACACCCCCTAGTCCTGGACTCCCTCAGTTGGGATTGTGGGTACCGTGAAGCTCGAGCTTCAATAAAACTTTGCGTTCCAGGCTTTACTTACAAAATTATATTTATTCAATCACCTGATGTTACAACACCCGTTGTTATTCAGTGTCACTCCCAAATCACAGCAACCGACTTAACAAGTGAAAATCCAGTACAATAATACGTTCTTTTTGGAATAGATAGAAGAAACTCACAGAAGCACAAATCAACCCAGAAATAGATCCCCCCACCGCCCCCAGCCCAGCGTCCTCACGTTAAAGAGGCAGCAAATCGTATCCGATTCCAAGTCCTCATCAGACTCTGATCTGGAAGGCAAACTGGGAGAGGTATTAGCAAACACAAGCAAGCAACGCTCTACATGCAAAAGGAAGACAACAAAGGGGGGTTGCGTTCTTACTCGTTGGATCACCCAAAATATTTCCTGGGGATGTGTTGAATCTTTTGCCAGTTTGGATGTCCATCTGTTTCACAAGACTTCATAAACGCATTGTTGCAGTAAAGGAGCACAAACTTCTCAAGAGAGTGTGGTAGCGTTGGAAGCGACCGAACATTCAAACAACCTTGGATCCGTAGTTTCTGGAGCGAGCTGAGGTGCTCCATATTGCCTGGCAAGGCGTTCCAACTGCAGTACGACAGATGGAGCTCACGAAGATGAATGAAAGCCTCCACCAGTTCAGGAGCAGCTCCTGGCTGCCTCCATCCAATCAGTTTAAGCTCTTGCAGCTTCTCTGGTCCACCATTTTGCCTGCCCACCATCCAATTTGGGTATCCCAAACCTTCGTAGTCCCAGATCGTCAGTGTTTCAAGCCCCACTGGAGGACAAAGGCCCTCAAGTACCCCTGCTGTATCTTTTGAACTTCCACAGAATGACAGTGTTAGATCTGTGAGCCGTTTCTTGGCAGCTAGATCGAATTCAAGAGCTTCCTCTCTGCTTTCAACACTTTCGAGGCCATCTATATACAGTTTGCCGCTGAGCCTGTTTAGGCACCTCAACTGCTTTGCCTCATGCCCTTGTTCACGACTTACCGTGAATGCTGGGATTGTTTGGAGCCAGACAAGCCTACTGATGTTTGAAAATTGCAATCCGTAACCTGGTGATATTTGGAATGTGACCAGCCTGCTGATGTTCGATAAATTAAATGATAAACTGAATATATGTCGCAAGTTGACAAGATCACCACAAGAAAATACCAAATCATCGCAGGCACCAAAATCTAGCAGTTGCATCTGGTAAAGCTGGTTTAGACTGCTTGGTAAAACTACTTTGCATTCGCTATCTGTCCGGAAAGCAAGATACCGCAGGTGTTTTAATTGACCAACAGATTCTGGGAAAGAGAATGTGTTTGGTTTCTGAATAAATGCACCCTTCACCAGACTCGAAGCAATTGCTAGTACCCGTAGCTTTGGCAGACTTTTGAGTATGTTCTTGATGACTATTTCCTCAACTGGTGTGTCCCCTCCAACACTATAAATGATGAGAGTGTGTAACCTCCCCAATTCAAGAATCTTCTCAGTAATCAATGCTGCATCATAACTCTGAACAAAAAGATGGCGAACGTCTCGGGGAACATCTCCTGTCCATCCTCCTCCTTTCTGGCTCGTGTTATTGTCAATTCTGAAGCAGTCACTGCCAGCTACTGCCTCTGCTAAATCATGCAGAAGATCATGAACTAAATAGTATTCCTTGCCATAATGGTCCTGGCCTCCTGGTTGAAGAAATGATATCGACAATAGTTCATTAAAGATTTCCTGAGCAACATCTTCGATATCCACACCTTCACCCGTGTTTCTTATGAACCCTTCTGCCATCCACAGCCTAACTAAGTCATCACGGTACAACCGATGTCTCCTAGGAAAAATACTGCAATATGCAAAGCAACGCCTAGCCTGCTCACTAAGTTGATAGTAGCTCCACCATAGAGGTCCTGTCCGAACCTTGAAAAGGTCTTGATCTCCGACTCTTCTCCAATGGTCAACATCTTGCTGTCGACGTAAATTTCCTCCCACTGTCCTCGCTGCTAGAGGTGACCCCTTCAACTTTTTTGCAATCTCCTCACCAATGCTCTGAAACATGCTCTGGTCTTGGCCATCTTCGAGGGCATAATGCATGAATAGCTGAAAGAAGGCAGTTTCATCAACCTCAGTTATCGGCATGGCAGTGTATCTCACACCAACACATAGATCCGGTAATGCATATTTACTTCGCGTTGTCACTAGGATCTTGCTTCCTCTCTTTCCAACCTTCAATGGGGAAAGTAACTCTGGTAGATTCTGATCACCGACATCCTCATTGCACCAGACATCGTCTAAGACCAGAAGGAATCTTTTTCCATCTAGTTTCCTCTCCAATTCTTTTTCCAGGGTACTCAGATTATGAAATTGAGGGCATGGAACCTTTGGCTCTGAAGTTGCCTCATACAACTCCTTGAAGATGTCGCCCACACTAAAATTATGTGAGACATGAACCCACATAACAAGGTCGAAATGGCCTTCCTTCTTGCTTTGCTTGTCCTTTTCCTCATGGGCATAAACAAACTGCGCAAGGGTAGATTTCCCAGACCCACCAACTCCATGTATGCCAATTACAGAAAAGCATAGACCGTTGCTGGTGCTCGGGTGAAGATCATCTTCCTTTTCATGAAGCATTGCTATGATCTTGTCAAGATCATTATCTCGACCAAATACTTTATGTGGAGAAACTGCAGTGGTTGGATTATTAAGAACCATTGTCTGCCTTCTATTGCCATTACTTATGCTTGACAAGTTAAGCTTATCCAAAATTTGGTGTGCTTCATTTATAACATCTTCTATCTTCTTCAGGCTCTGTATTAACTTCCTATTTTTCATACCACTCTCCTGAGACACCAAATAACAATTGAAAAATCTATCAATAATAATTTGCAGATCATGGTACATACGAGAGAATTTCTTTTTTTTACATGAAATACCCCCTAGCTAAATGGAGAAAGAACACTAATGTAATATAGGGAAACCGACTTGGTGTGTTGCCTAGCCGGGTATGTGCCCTGGTTAAGAAAAGTGAGGCGTCGTTCGTCGGCGTGGCTCCGTTCGTGCGGCGAGGCATTTGTCGCCGGAAACCCACCTCTCCTTTTCCCACCTTCGTCCGAGCGAGTGCGAGAGCTAGGGTTCGTCCGGGTTTGTCCCAACACTAGTCGCTTAATCATCACCGATTAATCCCTTGACCAATGTAGCATGTTCGTCATTGACGGGGACTGGTTGTAAACCTCCTTCTCTATGTGCCGCTGCCTGGTCTCAGATAACTAAGGGCATCTCCAGCCGCGCCCCCAGGAAGGCCTTCCCCGACGATTTTTTCGCGCCGGCGCCGAAAAAACGGCCAAGTCGCGCCCCCAGGAGCCCGATTTTCGCCGGCTTGGGCCGAAAACATCGCCGGCGGACCCAGCCCAACTCGGCGCTGGGGCGCCAGGCGCCAGGCGAAGCTGTTTTATGCGAAAAGACGCGGGCCAGCAGCGTCAGCGACTCGGCGCCTCGTCTTCCCCCAACGGCCTCGGTTCCCGCGGGGAATCAATGGCAAGGCTGCCGCCGGTCAGCCTTGCCATTGATTCCTCACGGGCGGCGCTTCACGGGACGGCGCGCCGACGCCTCCCCTCCCACGCACGCGTACACACGGGCGCGCCCGGCTATAAAAGCCGGCGGCCTCCACTCGCCTGTGCCCACACCAGCCCCGCCCCTCGCCGCCGTCAAGCCCCTCCCTCTCATTGCCTCTCCCGAGCGCCGCCGCCCAGCCCCTCCCTCTACCTCTCCCGAGCGCCGCCGCCCAGCCCCTTCCTCTACCTCTCCCGAGCCCGCCCAGCCCCGCCGTCGCCATGGCAGAATGCTTCCCCGGAGACGAGGCAGCGGCCAACGGCTTCGGCCGCCGTTCGCTCCGCGAACAGGAGTCCTGACTCCTATTCCAGGCGAACATCCCGGCGCCGCCGGACATGCACGCCGGGCCAACGGGGTGGAGACTCAGCGCCGGGGGAGTGCCCATTCCCCCGTTACCCGACGCCGTGGCGAAGCCAAAGTACTTCGCCGAGGAGGTCGAGATCGTGCTCGCGTCCCTCACCGACGCCCAACTCTGCCTCCCACAGTACGCCGCCGACAACCATGTGGCCTAGGCGGCGTATTTCGAGCGCCGCCAGCAGCAGCGATTGGCGCCCACCAACGGCGCGCCGGTGGTCGGCGGCCGGCAGAACAGCGAGGGCCGCCACCTCTGGTGCGGCGTCCCCGGCCGCACACTCGAGGGCGTGCTCACGTACCTCGAGGGCGGCAACGACCCACCGTTGGCATACCCCCCGGCGCAGCACCGACGCGTCGGGCCATGGGCGCCAAGGAGGTTCGGGTCCTCCTCCTCCTCTTCCTCCTCCCGATCCTCATCGCACTCCTCCGGCACTCCGGCCCTGCTCAGCGTCAAGGCCGAGCCCGCGGCGGAGTCGCCGCTCGGCCGACGCACTCGTGGCGCCGGCATCGTCATCAACGAGGGCGGCCGGCGCGCCTCCTCCTCGTCGGCTCCTCCGCGCTTCGTCAAGCCAAAGACGGAGCCGGGGCTGGCGCCGGTGAAGGCGGAGTTCGACGACGACGACGCGGCCCTAGAATGGGCGCGCCAGGACTCCATTGTGATGGAGAAGGCGCGCCGGGAAAAGGCGAAGGAGCGCCAACGCGCCGCCCTGCGCCGCTTCAAGGAGCGCCGACGCGGCCGCGATGAAGGCGGGGTCGTCGTCCTATGCGACAGCGACGACGACGACGAAGACGCGCCGCCACCAGTCCGCCATGGCGACGCCGGGTCCAGCAGGGGCGCCCGCGTCAAGGAGGAGAAGGCCGACAACGACGATGGCGGCGACGGCAGCGACGACTTCAGCCCTTTTCTTTTTTAGATTAGGTTAATGTAATGAAAATGCGCGAATTTCATCGAAATTTGCCATGTTTAGCCGAAATTTAACTACTTTTTATCATAACTTCACCGAACGGCCCTTGTTTTTTTTTAATACGCGCCTGGGGACGGCCCTGGGGGCCGACGGCTGGGGACCGACTCGCCCCCAGGGCCATTTTTTGCGCCGGCTCACCCCCAGGTGGCGCTTTTAGACGCCCCCTGGGGGGCCAACGGCTGGAGATGCCCTAAGGCAAGCAAAGCTACTACTAGATGATACTTCTTCTAGGATTTGACCATGTGGTGTGGCTTATTGATTGCTAACAACTCATCCTATCGGTTTTGTATTGTTTGTGTGCATCTCATTGTGTAGTTGTGCAGAGGCCAAACGTGAACTATTTATGATTGTATCGCCTCTAAGCAACATCAAGAGTCAATAAAATCTCCCTTTATCAGGAAAAACATAAGGCCTGTTTGGATGAGGGGTTACTATTGACTTGATGCGCCTAGCTCTCAATTTCATTTCTCATGAAACTAATAACGCATGAGTTATTTTTTCGAAAAGGGGATTACCCTGGCCTCTGCATCAGATGATGCACACAGACCAAAATGCAGGAGTTATGATTGGTATTTTTTTCATCCAAACAGTCTCTAAGATGAGAGCTGTAGTACACGCATGATGCATGTAACATACTACAGCAACGAGGAACATATGTGTACATGGAACAGCAACGTTGGAGGGGAATCCAAACAAATGAAAGCAAGGAGAGTACCTTGTTTTTTAGGGGGGAGAAGTTGGCCATGGCAGACCAAAGCTTCCTCTTCATACAATCCCTCTTGCGTGTAGTTGCGCCCCTGTTCAACTGCAATTTGGTATCTTTGATTTGTCTCTCAAGACAGTGATACTCTACGGCATCCAAGATTTCTTCGGTTTCATAGTAAGCAGATTTAAACTCCTTGAACAGCTTCTCTAGACGAGGCCTGTCAGGGCTCGTCTCCACAACTTGCATCACCCGTTCCAGCACCAAAACTTTTGGCTCGAGTTGTCCCAGCTTCTTTGCCGTGTCATAGCCGAGGTAATCATAGCCTTTGGTGAGGAGCTTAGAGATAAGGGGTGAGGCGACCCAACCTACAATTCTTGCGCTCCATCCCACAGCACCGAGGGTAACTGGATCCATCGCTACAATTAACTTTCAGGAGGGGAGGAGTAACTCAAGTTGCAAGGAGTAAGTAAGGCGTAGCATCTAGTACAGGGCACGGCACGGCACAATTAACTTTGGGAACATCGACACTCTTGTCGATTCTTACAAGACGTACGACTAGTTCAGTGTCAGCCAACGTACATATACTACCCATCACAGCTAGCAATGAAGATTATAGAACAAAATTTCTCCTATATTGACAAGCACAAGACAAAATTACTATGATTTCTCTGGGGAGAAAAGGGGTCCGCCGTCCGGTCTATGCATGCATCCATCATCCCTGACGAGATTTCCAAGTACTAATGATATAGGCATAATTAAGAATGCAAATGTGGAAACAGCGCAGAAGTGAAACACACATGACATAGAAGGCGCCGCCGCTGTAGGCTGTAGAGTAGCGAACTGCTAGTGGAGGTCAGCAGTGTGGGTTGGCCTAAATTTAAAAAATATTCTCGAATATATTTATTATAATAAATTCATTTTCTTAATTTAAAAAATCTTCACAAATTCAGAAACTATTTTGCAGATTTAGAAATGCTCCAAATATCCAAACATATTCATGAATTCAAGAAATTACATGGTTTTAAAATACTGAAAAAGAAGGACAGCAAGAAAACAAGCAAAAAAAATGCAGAAAAATGGAACACCAGGTAAGGTTATAGAACATGAACCTTCCCAAAACCAGTGGGAACAAGGTACGAATGTTCGATGCGTGGTCTAACCCTAGTCTGTCGGGACCTCAGC
The DNA here is from genome assembly GCA_021437245.1 of Aegilops speltoides. Taxonomy (NCBI): domain Eukaryota; kingdom Viridiplantae; phylum Streptophyta; class Magnoliopsida; order Poales; family Poaceae; genus Aegilops; species Aegilops speltoides. The sequence goes on along the minus strand of JAHHZJ010000673.1, from coordinate 750 downwards.
CGCCGGCGCCCACTACCGATCCCGCTGCAACTCTGCGATCGGATCTGCCCACTTCACGTTGTGACTCATGCACGTGGAAGTGACGGTTCTGCCCGCTCCCGCTAGGGTTCCCCGCCGGCGCCGCCCTTCCCGCCGCCGCCGCCCACTGGCGCGCGGCGCCCACCCCGCCCCCCTCTCCCTCCTCCCGTCCCGTTGCGTCTGCCGTCTCCACGGGAGGCGGCCGGGGTGGTGCGCGACCCCCTTCCGCTCGTCCACCCCCCTCCCCCGCCATCGCCGGCGGTCGCCCGGATCTGGCGGGTGGTGTCGGCGGGCGGGGTTGCCCTACCCCCAGCGCTCCTCCTTCCGGGGGTGGGGGAGGCGGCGGTGATGCTCGGCCAGTGGTGGTCCGGCGTCCTGGTGCGAAGGCAGGCGGCACTCGTCGTGGTGGTGCCCCCTCTTGGCGGCGGGGCGGTCCGATGGTGCTGGCCGGCCGGTGGCGCGTCCCCGGCCTAGATCTGGGCCCGTAGGGTCCCTTCTAGGTCCTTGCGGGTCGGCTCTGGCGCGACTGCGACACCCTCTATATGGGGAGGCTGGGGAGCGGCTTGGACTGCGACAGTGACGCCGACGGCGTGCCAGCTGCTGTGCGAAGGCGGGAGCTGTCCGGGCCTTTGAGGGCCCGGCCGGGCATGTGTCGCCACGGGCCCGGTAGGCTCCTGCTATGGCGTCCGGTCGGCTATCGTCGTGGATGGTGGAGGTGGGGCCCTCCCATAT